>CAXKVY010013029.1:0-15000 GCA_964058915.1 Tetropium fuscum
TATTTATGCATTTCCTCCAAATCTCGCAAGAAAAGCGTCTCCAATACTTCTACTCGAGTTGCCGATCTAAGTACGTTTTTTCTCTACATTTAGAGTCGTTTAATGAAAAAAAAAAATTCTCTACATTAAACCGGATTTCCGGTTTATAAATGCGTCCCGATTTCGGCACTGTGTAGGAGACCAAATGAGGACGCTTTTCAAAATACGCAGCCTGGTGAGGTGCGACATAATCAACTAAACCATGCTTACAATATCCATAAACCACGCAGAATCGTATTAACTAATATTTCTACAAATATTATTGTTGTTATTCAACAAATTAGGTGTTTGATGGATGGATGGCTGAAAGTGTTGTTTTACGGTCGGATTTCCGGTTTATAAAAAAATATTAAGTTACAGAAAATAGATGATTGTGGTATAATTCATATGCTAACTCACTGATAAAACTTATGTCTAAACAATCCTGATATCATATTAATTAATATCGATGAAATTCATTTTTGTCAAGATTTGATGTGATGTGCCCATTTTAATTTTGCAGATAATATTAATTTACTGGGTCGTCCGTTATTACGTACGCTACTGGTGCTGGTCATCATAAAGAAGATTTTATCAGCCGTCTCATTGTAAATAATTTCTTAAATAATAAGTAATGAAAGGATAAATGCAAAGAGACTGCCATTAATTTAAATGAAGTTCGAAGTGCGGCTGGTCCCATTTCACGATTATATTGGAAACCAATGACGGAACCGGTGAATGTATTCAACGGCAGCTCTTTCTGTTGTTATACATGAACGGATGGGTTGTTTGGATTCACATAATAAGCTTTCAGGTTTTATTTATGTAAAAAGTTTGTAAAACCACTATCTATAGCCAACTATGAGTAAACTGTCCGCAAGCGGATTTATCGACGCTGGTAAAATATCTCATTTACATAATGTAATTAGATATTCTTTGTAATAGAGTATATTTAATGAATTATCTAATTTACATGTATTAGATGAAATTCTACGCTATATAATTACATTTATACAATAATTTTTAAACTTTGAATACTGCACTATCGCAATTGATGGTAGTTGAGTATCTTCATCAGCACTATTAGGCCAGTAGTGTAAATACAAAAAATTAGACGAATCGTAAATAATTGCTACAAAAGGTTTTATTGTTTTAATGGCTTCATTTATTGTCCAATATGACTATACTAGGTTTTCCCCTCGGTGGAGTTGTGCTAAAGTGGTGGGGGGTAAAAGTGTACTCCCAAAAGGTACTCACAATGTCGAAAACATTCTCATATTCAATGTTGTAGGGCATAATATTCTCCATTGAAAGATATCAGACGCCTGGACCACCCGTTCCCATAGTGCTCATCAAAGTTGGACAAATTTTACATATTTCCGAAAAATTTTTGTTTTAACTATGTACTGCTTTTTGGTAAAATGATCGGTGGTAGATTCCTTCTCCACCGGGTTGTGTGGAAGATTGGTGAAATATTCCCATTAATCCTAACAAAATCGCTGACTACCTAAAAAACAATACAACCGAAGTGCGACAAGTGTGGTTTTTGGTGGCTACCCAGAAGACCTGTCTACCAGGAGCATGAAATCTGCTGAGCGCCTCCGCCGAAGCAAAGGACACATTACTCCTGACTCCTCTGGTCATCTTTACCGAGTTAATAGCGGTGAGAAATAAAGCACGTCTTATTAGCTTGCTTACTGAGGGGCCCACGTGTACCAAAACCCGGGTTGAGCGTACACACGAGCGAGCCCCGATCCGAAACATAACTCAACGTGCAACCAAACGTGACCAAACCAAAGCTGGTATATTATGGGAAGAAATTGGTAGTGGTGGGAGTGTGGGAGAGTCAGTCCATCGCGTGTGACGTCAGTACTAGACATGCTGGACTCTAGAGGGTATAGAATTTAGACTCCTTGCATGTTTAGATTTGATTTAGTTTCGGTAATATTTTTCTTCGTTTTGAATTGCTAAATATCCCTTTAAAAAAAAGCTTAAATCAGGTGTAGTTCCTAGTGTTAATTTATCATCAATTCAGCGAGTTATTCAATTGTGTGTGACGTCAGTACTAGACATACTGGACTCTATAGGGTAGAATTTAGATCCCTTGCATGTTTAGATTTAGTTTCGGTAATATTTTTCTTCCTTTTGAATTGCTAAATATCCCTTTAAAAAAAGCTGAAACCAGGTGTAGTTTCTAGTGTTAATTTATCATCAATTCAGGGACGAAATAATTCGCTCGGGGAAAGCAATCATAGCAGAAGAAGGGACATAATTTCCTGCAGGGATTCTAAAAAACTAGTAACAGAACTTCTAAATATAAAACAAAACAATGTGTTAGATTCATTGCAAAAAAAATATTTACAGAGAATCCGAATTTGGGCAAATTTCTGTAACTTCGGCAAATACGCCTAAATGTAAACGCTCCTTAAGGTTAAGATATATTTCATATGGCTGTTTAATTGAGCCATTAAATGGCTTATTTCAAGTCATTCTACAATACGGAAATTGTTTCAAAGAATTTCATAAAGACAAAATAAATACGCTCACACCAATCATTGAGGAAAACCAGCTTATTTCGTTCCACCAGCTTGGATTCGGTAATAAGCATTCAACTATGGATCGAGAGCATCGGAATTAACGATGTAATTAATTGAGCGAGCACTAGAAGAGAAAAAGATCTGCGCAACGATATTTCACGATGTGGCCCAAGCATTCGACAGAGTGTGGCATCAGGGCCTGGATTACAAAATAGAAAAATATTTGCCATTACAAAAGAGCCAATTTCTTCGTTCGTACAGTACTGACCGTCACTTCAGAGTTAAATATGGAGAATAAAATTCTGACCTCAAGAAGGTGTCCTTGGACCTGTTCCGCTGTACACCAACGACATCCCACAAAGCGACGAAGTAGTTACGGCAACATTCCCCCACGACACTGCTCTGCTCGCTACTGACCAAGACATGCAGTCAGCCACGAACAAACTTCAAACAGTAGTCAACAATGTCACCACTTGGCCAAATAAATGGCGCATCAAACTAAATGGGCCGAAAACGATTCACGTCAATTTCACCAACAAGAAATATGACTATACTCCAGTGATTGCACATGCCAATGAAACAAAGCATCTAGGCATGACCCTAGGATGGAAAACACATGTGAAGAAGAAACGTGAGCAATTAAACCTCAAATTCAGACAAATATATTGGCTCCTCCGACGTCACTCTGAGCTGTCAATACACAACAAACTGGTTCTCTACAAGCAAATTCTGAAGCCCATATGGACTTATGCCATCCAAATCTGGGGATGCACTAAGAAATCCAACATTAAATTATATCAAACGTTCCAGAATAAAGTACTTCGAAGCATCGTCAAAACGCCGTGGTACATTTGCAATGAAGACATTCATCGTGACCTGAATGTGCCTATGGTTTGAGATGAGATTAAGAGAAATCGGTTTGCAGGAAAACATCACAAAAGGCTAGAAAACCACGAAAACGTCGAGGTCATATCACTACTCGACAACAACGGACGTGTTCGACTGCTAGAGAGACTAAAACCGTTCGAATTTGTGTAGTGACAGTGAAAGTGCCTTCTTCTAAGAATATATGTCTATCACATGAACCAAGTGATTAGTGTTATGTGGAGTGTGTCATTGGATACTCATCTACTGAACAGCTAAGTCTAGATATTAAGAAAAAGTTGTTAGATAGATTTAATATAGTTAGATTTAATCTATCTAGATCTAGATAGATTTAATCAATGTTCTACGTCCACGGGGCGTTTACAAAAATTGAGAGGCTTGGAGGTGAAGGCTTCTCAGAAAGCAAGCGATTGAAGTATATAATGAATAATTGATGTCACGGCACTTGGTTATCACAGGAGCATGAGAAGGTTGTGATAGTTGGTGAGACTGGACCACCTCATCATGCTCAATGCCCTAGCCACACTGCATCAAAGGTATTTGGTGAACAGCTTCAAACTGGCAGACAACATCAGAAGGCCATATTTCTCCACGCCATAAGTGGATGTGACACAACTGCAGCATTCTTGATGCAGGATAAGAAGAATCTGATCAAGCTGTTGGTCGAAAATAATTGTCTTCTCAAAGAAATCAAATCTTTCTTCGAACATGACACTGAAGCTGAAGCTATTGCCGAAGCTGGCCTACGATTTTTAACAATCCTCTACGGTGGTAGGGCAGGAGATACTTTAGATAAATTACGATTCGACCTGTTTTCCAAAGCCCTAGTTAAATCTAAATTCAACCTGGCATCCCCTACCACCAACATCAGAAGCAGCCCGTCAATATTGCGTGAGAACTTACCTGCCAGTACAAATGTGGTTATGACACCAGATGGATCCGCTCTTCTGGGGTTGACAGGCTCAAAGTTTGATCTCGACCCCGTTCCTACCTCTAAGGAACCAGCTCCATAGTCTCTTGTTTCCGAAATTTTCTGCAAATGTAACAAGGGGTGTGCAGGCGGTTGTGGATGCTGGGATTAATAGAGCATTGATTTGTGCCAACTGCAAGAGGAACTAACATACACTAACTCCCTCCAATCAGATGCAATTGACGAACTAGATGTTGACAAAACCTGGACTGCACATATGGGGCGATGAAAATTACAGACTTTCAGTAGCCGAGTGATGGGGCCACAGACTCCGTATCGGAAATTACAAACTTTGAGGAGCCGAGTGGCCCAACTAGAACCAAATCGACGTCTGGGAAATTTGTGTAGGTACTAAGCTATTTTTCCCCTTTTCATCTTCATTCATTTAACTATAATTGTTGTTATTTTGAAATATAATTATTACTATCGATGCGTCCGGTCTCATTCAATGCAGACTTTAATGCCCTACAACTTTTAATAGGTCAAAGTTTTCGATATTTTTCTTTTACGATATATAACCGTAAAACCGCAAGAATACCCATTTTGGGGGACATTTTTACCCCCCACCACTTTAGCACAACTCCGCCGAAGGGGAAACCCTAGGATAGTCATATTAGGCAACAAATGAAGAAATTAAAACAATAAAAAACCTTTTGTAGCAAATATTTCCGAATTGGATTTTAAAACTACTGACCTATATGAGCAGTGTTGCTAACACATTTATATTTTTTGTAATATTTTGGTACATTTAGTTTTAGTAACTCATATATCATAATTGTGGATACGGTAACTATAGTCAATAGAGAGCAAAGAACTACTGAAGCATATCCAACAATTATATTATTAAAGCAGGAAAGAGAAAAGCCCACAAGAGATGGCAGATAGCAAGGTCCCCGATAGCAGGTTATATCTCACTGTATCATTTAGTATCTTGTATCTGTAAAAAAGAATATGGGCATAAGATAATGGGGAATAAGACAGCTTCACAGCATTTTCCATTCCTGATAGAGGCTTATTTAAATTTACAAAAATGCCGTATATCTTATCAAATGCACCACCGTTTTAAATGTTATTCCCTATTGTCATTTTATGATGATAAACAACACAGACAAGCACAACACAATAACAAGCTGTAATTAGCTATTTGTCTCAAGCATGAATAATTAACGTAAATTGGTAATTTCCGAGCTTGAATGTTTAGCAATAGTCTGGAATATCGAGAAACTACGTTGTTATATATAAGGAACCCATGAGAAAACCTTTACTGTCTTTACTGACAATCATAGTGATAATCTTAAAGAACCGCACGATGGGCATTAAGTCTTTATACTATTATTCATAGACATTTTTCTTTCATAGACAGGAGGATTTCACGTAGTATCGATTATTTATCTCGTGCTATTTCTGATCTTAATTTGTATTATACTGATTTAGAGAAAGGGTATATTCACTTTTTCTTGGTCTTTAAAAAAAAATAAAGCTAATTAAACCATTGAGGACAATAACATGACCGGTCTTAAAATTAATAAAATGAATGAAACAGTCTGTCCATTCGCTTTTAAAATTTCTATTATTATTCCATTTTATGAAAGTGGAGAAAACTACAGACCCATTTCGCTGATTACCAACTTTACAAGTCTTTGAGAAAATAATCAATATAAAGCTAGTTCAATACTTAAATAAATATTATCTAATTTCAGACAGACAATACGGCTTTCAGCAAAACAAATCCACACATGATGCAATTTTCCTATAACAGGCTATCTCTACACTGCCTCACGTTAACTCCTCCCTTTCTCTTTTAATCGATTTGGCAAAGACTTTTGATACTGTTAGCCATAAATTTCTTCTGGAAATATTACGAAAGATTGAAAAATGTATACAACCTTGCAAATTATTCTTAAAATTATGTTGCCCAGAATTTAATTTGCCCTCTGATGAGCCCTCTTTAAAACCTAGACATAAAAAAATCAGCATACAATAAAAAACATTAATACTACAACCCATATGTATGCCACACGAAGAAAACATTCTAGTTGTTTAATACCCATGATATGCAAAACTATAGGGCATCGTTGTTATAGTTATCTTGCACCAAAACTGTATGGCGACCTTTTTACATTTACAACAAATATAGGAAGACGCATTCCTAATTTAGAAAGAATAGAAATTCACGATAAAATAGATACGAGAATTGATATTGTCACGTGTTTGCAACCGCACATCTATTTTCGTGGATTTCTAATTATTTAAACACTTGGTAACCACTGAACACTACTTAATTAACCTACTAATTAACAAAGAGTGAACTTAAGCGCTGGTTGACAAATTGACATAATATATACAATTATTAAACACAGGTTATAACTTTAGAGTCTCTTATCGAAGTTTACTATTCGCGAGTTGGACATCAACGAACTGCTTGGCGCCAATGCCACCGGCACAGGTTTATATATGTGAAATCGTTTCTCGATGTTTCTCTTCTAGCACGCCTCGATGTTTGGAGAAACGTTCTTCGCATTCCATACGCGGTTACGTCATTCGCCATAGGCCATCTGACTGCTACTTACCTATATTCTCTATTTATATAATATACTGGCATTCCTTCTTCCTCATTCGTCTATGTCATTAATTTTAGTAAATTGGTATATAATCTTTAATATTAAATTAAATGTTATTGTAATATGTTATTATATTAAATGTTATTGTTAGTTTGATAATTATTGGTAATACTATTCAAAACTATCATACTATTTGACTGTCTATTAAATTAATTTAACCACCGGGCCTTAGCACGTTTATAGGAAAGGTTAGTGAACGAATCTATTAAGTATGAAAATAGTAATTTACAGTCAAATAGCGATGGCAGACCGGACCTTGTTAATTTTATTTGTTCGTTCAAGTCGTGGATGATGTTTTATTTTTACACGAGCGTTGTGCCAGTGCAGGATTTGTCATGTGTATCTTGAATTTTGATTTGGTATTTCCGGCCAAAACGCGTGCTTCGCTTTGTTCCATTCTTAATTAAGTCTGCCGTGTTTATTGCCGTAGTCCGGGTGGTAATCCTATATCTAGAAAATTGTGCTGGTCGTCTGCAACGTGTCCTTAATATTATAATACCCATGACAACGAATTTGTTCCTTAAGGGTGCTCTATACCAGCTGATCAAATCTCGATCGTAATAACGAGAATAATAATGAATTTTTATATTTTTGGTTGCATATTTTTGAAATATATTGTAGTCAAAGCTCACCGCTGATATGCTACCCCCATCACCTCTAGCCGTGTTGAATAAAATATCAGGGAATTTCGAACTGACGTAACATGGCAAATTATTTTGCAACATTTTACAGGAAATTTTAAGATTTTGTAAAAAACGTGGGGTGCATGGTATCAATGAATTATTTATAACAATTGATATCAAGCACGTCACGTTATTTTGCAAAATCTTTATAGTTAAACATAATTTTTTACTTTTTAGTTCGGTTTCCCTTTAAAGTTGGTGTTTTTTAAAGTTTTTTTTTAAATAATAATTATTTTTTTTTGCTTTTTAGTTTCGTTTTCCGGTGTTTTTTTAAAGTTTTTTTTAGACAATTTTTTTTTCAATAAAATAATTTTTTGCCAACCACTGCATTCTCACGTTAAACTTAGTAAAGCATTTAATTATATTGAGTTAAAATTGAGTTAAACATTATTTGAAAATTTGAAATTGAGTTAAACATTATGTGAATGTGAACACATGAAAATGTAAACATTTTCAGTGAAAAAAATATTGCAATATGGGGACAAAAATATTTAAAGATGGGGACAAAAAAGATATTTACAAAGACCTAACCGACTTTAACTGTAAATAAATAACTGTTAATATTAATAAAACGGCCCAATTCTACAACAAAAAATTTAAAAAATTTGATTTAAACAGTATCAGTATATGGTTTCTCCTTGGTAATAAATAGTTGGTGTCGAATAAAATTGGTTTCAATGATTTTTTATGTTACACTGGCTCTCCACAAATACGCAGGATCTTCAGAATATCTCAAGTTCGCAGTAAGTTTTAAACAGTTTAACAAAAATTTGAATTCATTGGCATTGCCGATGCATTTAAAGAAAATAGTCGTTTGCCCGTTATAAAATTTATTGAAAACGTACAATTAAATTGGCGATTTGTGGAGTACCAATTGACGCTATTTTTTGATAAAATTTGATGTACAAGGACGACTTCAAACTGCAAAGATTGAACAATTGCAAGAACTTACCAAGAGAAAACAAGAACAATTGCAATACTTGCCATACTGACTCTATTTGACAAACCGCGTACTTGACTGTTTCACCGAATAATATAACCTAGTGAATTTAATTGAAAAGGGATTTTGAGGGATTTTGATTTAATTGAGGGATGTTAAAATATTTTTATTAGCAAACTACAATTTTTTTTGAAGAAAACCCAAGAGAAAAAAATGCAGATTGAACCCATCTTTGCACATAAAATTTTTAAGTAAAGAAATGTTGACGTCTTAAAAAGTTCTGGTGAAAAATATTATAGGGGTTGGTTTTTTACCCCCTTACAATATTTCAGGGTTACTAAAACTGTCACAAACTGTCATTTTATTAGCGAAAGTTGTCTGCCAAATTTCATTTATCTAAATTCTTCCATAGAAAATAAATAAAAACAATTTTTTTACCTCAACATATCCTAACATACTTTCAGGTGAAGTGACTGAAAAAATATCAAAGACCCCCCTCTATTTTTGTTAAAGATTCACCTCTTAAAAATCTCTCGTATCAATTTAGAAACACCCTGTATGTACAACAAGTTGCCCGTCATATTTCGTTCATCTAAATTCTCCGTAGTGGAGAAAATAAATAAAAACAATTTTTTTACCCCAACTTACCCTAACTTGGAGGGGAAGTGGTTTGGGAAAAAATGTATATGACTCTTGATTTTTGCCAAACATTCACCTCTTAAAATCTATCGCATCAATTTACAAACACGCTGTATGTACATATTGTCCGTAATAATATGTATATCACTTATCCGCTGGCACTGGAAATTGCATACGGCACTAATAACATGAGGCCTTTTAACGTAACGAAGTGCCGTTTTAGAATGCGTTCCAGGTAATAGTTTTAATTAGTTTTGCATGATGATATTTTCTAAGTAGAAATCATACTTTGAACATCTGCCTGTTGTAGTGTTGTTTTCAACTTGGAAGTTGTGGGTGATAACAGTGCCGGTTTAAGGTACTAGCTCTGTGTCCTACCTATGTTTTTGTAAATTAGTAACAGTCTGAAATTGTATTTGTATATTATGTTTTAATAAAATGCCTAATAAGAAAATAAACACAAGAAACAAAAAGCTAATATTTAGTTTTTAATTACTTAAGGTATGAAAACAGAAATTAAAACAAAATAATATTCTTAAACATGGGTTGCCAGTTGCCATTCTTGTTTTTCTACAATATATAATACCTATACTAGGAAGTTAAATACGATATAAATACAACATAAAAATAAATTCTTTAAATACGTTTAATTTTAATAAAACACACAAACGCAACAAAATCGTTCTCCTAGCTAACTTTTGTTTCAAAAACCTCCAATGAATAGGTCAAAATAGCAAAAAAACATACCCAATACCAATATTGCATTTATATCTTGATATGTCCTACTACTAATATATTAGGAACTTTGAACTTTGGAAATTAAGATGATCACATGTAAGAGTAAGTCTAAGTATCAATCACATTCATAATATAATACAGAAGTAAAGTTTTACTCGGGTTTACAAGGTTTTTAAAATATCTGAATTTACTGATAATTTTGCTAAAAAATTTAATAATTTTTTTCTTGCCTAACTGAATGTCGAAAATAGGTTTTAACTTTTAACTCGTTTTAGGGTGGGAAATTAACGTTCCCCACTAGCTTTTGTAACCTAAGGCATACATTTATATTTAAGAATGAAGATGTTAATTTACTCTCATGTAATAATTTTACGAAATCATTGGTAGATTCAACTTTAATTTTATCACTTAGTTGAATACGCATGCTACAGGAAAAGAGTGGTATTCGTCTCTCGTCTATAATATGTATCTTTTAATTTTTGTGTGTATGTCATGTAATAATGATATCTTCATAATTTACCTTTTTTAACAAAAATTCGAATAAATCTGAACATGTTTCGTACACTTCGGGTCTACGTCTACTATACTACGATCTGCATTTAAGCTGTGATCTGATTAGTCATTAGCTCCGCGCGCCGCCCTAGAAAATTTACCGCCCGATTCTACGTAAAACCGGCACTGAGTGATAATATGTATAATATTAAAGCAGCTCTTAGGTTTTATCAAGTTTTATCGTTTAGTGAGAAATTGTAATAATAATTTCTCACTCAACGGTTTTATTTTATGCAAATCATTGGTGGAATTAATGGGTGTATACACTATATAGGTTTTATTTTTTCAGTGGTTATTCATATACATGGCTCGCGTGTACAGGTTTCATATTTTGTGTTTGTCCTATGTCCTATGGTGATTTTTTACAAAAATATTCTGTTAATATATTAATTTTTAATAACCAAAATTCAGTAGTAGATCGTCCATCATGTTTGTGAGCCATGATATTGAAATGGTCCTATTTCTTCTACTGCTAGTTGGTTTAACAAACTTTCATTTTATACGCTATGGTTCATGGGATATTTGCTCTCGGCACAGAAACCCACGCTTGATTTCGCTGATGGTTTATTTACAGTAAATTATGGAGCCTTATTTAATTTTCATACCTAACTAGTACCTTTTTCAAAGAAAATGTCCCATAATCTCCTTTTTTCCACAGTTGATATAAATTTTAAAAAAAACTACTCAGAGAGAACTGAATTTTAAGATAATAATTAGTGCAATAAAAATGAGACTAAAAGTATACGAACCTTCAAAAATTAGTAAAAGCAAGGAATTTGGTGAAGATGTTTCAGTTATCATCTTATTAAATATACTAAAAGTCCCCTAAAATCGAAACTATGCTATGCGCGCCATATTGAAAAATGGCGGTCCATTTTCAGATTTTTGTATATAGGTAAATTCTTTACCGTTGCAGATAGGAAAAAAATTCATATATAAAAAAATGTAGGCAGTAATAAAACGAACAATTTTTTTTGTAAATACTTTTCTCTAAATCGAACGGTTTTTGAATTATGAGCTGCATAATGTCATTGAATATTGTAAAATGTGTGTTGATAGTTTCTAAATAAAACAAAAAACATGAAAGCATTTTTAGGTGTAATGCCGTTACAGAAGAAAAATAAGTATACTGTAATGGGGTATTTTCGCTCGATCGAAACAAAAATGGGCAATTGCATATTCAACAAGTACATTTTTTTCCTTGATTTTTGACAAAAAAAAAATACAGTGTCATATTCAGGAATAAGTGTTTAATTGCAGCTTGAATTTCTATGACGTCACTAAGCGGAAATAGAGAAATCACTAGATATATGTGTTATATATGTATATATAAATACTAATATCAACAGCAATGGCCGACAGGCAGCAGTGGGGCGTCGCTGCCGCCAACTTACAGACGGAATACCCTAAAAATCACTACATTTGCCGCACTATTTGTATTTGCGCTTAGTGACGTCATATGATTTCATTTATTTTTTTTATAGCTTGTTTTAGAACTAAACAAAAAAATAAAAAATATGGGTAACTTCTTTTTCCATTTACTTTCTGCTCCCATTGTTAAAAAAAACTGCGAAAATACCCCATTATGAAGCGTATAACAAATGGAATAAAAATACGAAAATGCATTGACCGAGTCCGACTTGTGCCCGGTGACGTCGCGCACTCTAGAACAGTGAAGCGCGATAATATCAAATTATGTAACTTTCAGGGCTGCGATTCTCGAGCTTGTGCGAATGGGATTTTGTCCCAACAGAGTGAGAAGGAATACACAGAAACAGTGAAAAGGCAAGAGATAGAATTTTACTTCTACATAGGTACGAAATGATTCAAGAATCGCAGCCCAGGAGACTTTTTTATGATGTTAAGATATTTCAAAAATTTTTAAAAACGTTATATTCGATATTTGGGACATAGTATTAATGATATTAATTTAAAAAATGGGAATTTCTAATTGTAGATACAACACTAATAATTTTCAATATTGGTTCATCACTTAGGATCCTAGTTAGGATTTTCTCATTCATATGTAATATTGTCTGCTCTTTCGCCAACGATAAATGACCAATATCCAATTGTTTACGTCTCTTTGGAGGCGAATTAATTAGCATCCATATCAGTAGGGGAAAAATTAAAAAATGCACGAAAATCAATATGATTGGTTGGTTAGTTGTGAAAATAACTGATTTATTTACTTTTGAGTTAATTATGAGAAAGAAAAAACAAGAAATAAATCGACAAACAACTCAAAACACACTACAAGTAAATTTTAGATTTTAGAGGTTGAATGACAGAACACGTCAAAAATTAGGATTTATGGGCTGTGTAAACTTGGCTGTAAACTAACCAATAACAAGCTGTCGTTTAAGCGCGCCAAATTCAAATCACTCAAATTAAATATAGAATTTAAAATAGAATATAGTTTTTTTGAGGTCCTGATTTATTTTTCCTGCGCTAAATATTTTTCCAAAAAATGTCAGGAAATCGCGATGGGGTGATTCTCGTATCACCTGATGGTCTACCGTGAGTACCGTTCATACCAACGTATATGTAGCCTCCTCCCCGTATGGTACTCGTATTCGTTCGCCTTCGAGGTAAAAGTATCCCATGAACAGTTGTGAAAACCTGTCTCGCAAACTAACGGTGAACTGAACAAGTTGTAGTTACCTTGGCATAAAGCAGTCTTCTTTTACTCGCGCCATGTTTATTTGACAATACGCGTTCATCTGGTGTTTATTTTTATGGAAAAATAGTGCACAAATCCAGGAAAATGCAGTTCGACATGCTCGTGAACGTTTTCCGGAGCGCCACTGGTAGGTTTTTCTTTGTCGCGTAAGTAGTTGGACAATATTTACAGAAATATGTGTGATGTAGGGAACTGTGAACGTTTCGAATGTAGAGAGGACTATTTAGATATTGACAGTAATACTTATTTCAATATTTCCATGTACATTTAGTCGTTTATTAAGTAAGGTATGAGAATGTTTTAATTGGCAGTCTGAAGTTGTAGTATCAGTTGGGTACATTTAGGAATATTTTCCGAAAATGTCTTGGGTATTAATTTCAATTGCTTCTAATTAAATTAAATTTTTTTCTAATAGCTATATTAGAAAAATATTTGTCTTGTGTGTACCTTATGAAGCGTTAATAAAATTATGTATGAAATTTTTATCTGCAGCAAGTAAGCACGTAGACCTACGTCAGTAATATTTTGAAACTCCCAGTAATAAACATTTTACAACTTATTTATTATATTATTCTCTGAAGCATGTTTCAATGCATTAATTCACGGATGAAATAAAGATTTATAAGATGTGCGTTTTTTATGATGTTCTGGTTGATCGCTTGCGCAAAATTTTAATATGGTTTTAATCGTAAAAGTTCTTCTAAAGTGTGTTCATAAAAAAGACGAATTAAACTCTGATCTGTACTGTTTTCAGGCGATCCATTGTTTGATCATCCTTTTCAAATTATATAAAATAAACAAATAAAATGTACCTAGGTATATAATATACCGACGAAACTTTCTGGTCATCTCTTATTTAGCCAATTATTTTCATATTTGGCGTGACTGACCCCAAAAACGAATGAAAGTATCATCGTATCATGAGCGTATGTAATTTAACAATGTTGTTACATAGGATGTTACTCAATTGGTTACAATTATACATATCGACGTTTAATTGAACGCTAAAAATAAAAACCATAAAAAATATATATAAGTATATATGTGTTTGGTTAGGGTTAATTATATTTCGAACTTTTTTATAATAACATGTTCTTAGACTCAAGTACAGACTTCATATAATTATTAATAATTTCTATTATATATTGTGGCAATTTCGCAAAATGCGTTTCCGTATAAACAACGATATTGTCTCTATAATCAGTTGCAGCTGCATGCAGATGTATAATCAATTACATAGGCGTAGATCTTGACAGTTTTTATCGGGTTCATCACAGAAAAATTGGAATTTCATAATTTGTCCAACTTGCCCACATGTGATATGATTATTACACAATTAAAAAGGGGTACATGACGAGACGTACTCTCCTTATTTTTACAAGCTTTTATTTAACTTGCAATGTTTGTTCTTATGTTTGTTTGGGTCAAATCTTGCAACTGAATTTTAAAGCAGTTATCCTCAACCGATTGTGCTGAAATTTTGCATACACGTTTAGTTCGGATGACAATGCATGCTTAGCTAGTGACGTCATTCTAAATCCAATATGGCGCCCAAGATGGAGGACCAGTTATTTTTTATGCACAATATGGATTTGGATATGTTTTTTTTAATTTACCCCCATGATGTGTATATCAAATGAAAGGGTTCAGGGGGAAAATCAAAATAGCGGAGAACAGGATGGCCGCTATACGAATTTTAAAAAGTTATAACTCGGCAAAGGTTAGGGATAGTTT
>CAXKVY010013029.1:17500-20756 GCA_964058915.1 Tetropium fuscum
TACTCAATGAATACTACAAGTATTCTATAGATAATTTTAAAAAATGCATTATTTATTATATACAATCTTATGGAAAAATGATTTCGTCTTGTGATAAAAGATTATGATAAATCTACTGGGTTCCCCATAATAGACTACCCATTTTAATATTTGAATTAAATTTTTTTAGTTAACAAAAACTTTTTATTTTACTAAATTACAGCTAACTCTTTGGGATTTATAATAACTTATAAATATTTGGCTAATTTAATTCTAACTTTTAAAAATCACGTCTTCTAAATGACCTCCACCAACTTCAACACATTTTTTAATATTGGATAAAAACTGGTTCATTACACGGTGTAGCAAACCTTCGTCTATTCCTTCAACTTCTTCACGAATTTTGACTTTCAGTTCCTCGATTGTACCTGGACGACTCGCAAACACTTTGGCTTTTAAATATCCCCACAGGAAAAAATCGGGTGCCGTTAAGTCGGGGGACCTCGAAGGCCAAGGCAAATCTCCGAATCGAGAAATGAGTCGGCCATTAAACATTTCTCGCAGGACCCTCATTGAGTTTCTGGCGGTATGAGTTGTTGCCCCATCTTGCTGGAATAGTAAGGCATTGTTTAGTAATCCTCGTCTATTTGATTCTGGAATGAGAAATGTCTCTAGCATATTAACGTAGCGCTCGGTTGTTACTGTTACAGCGCGGTTATTTTCATCTTCAAAAAAGGGCCAATAATACCAAAAGATCCTACTCCACGCCACACAACAACTTTTGGATTATGGAGGTTCTGTGTAAAGATTTCACGAGGATTTTTATTTGACCAGTATCTAAAATTTTGTTTATTGACCACGCCGTTCAAATAAAAATTTGCTTCGTCGGTCATTAGGAGACTGGGAATTGCTCCTTGATGTAAATCAGAAAATTCTTGTCAAAATGCTAACCTTGCTTCTTTATCTTGATTGCTACGGTGCTGTGCCATTTGGTATTTATAGGGATGAAATTTTAAATCCCTATGAAGATCGATCTAAGCTTCCCTTCGATATTCCTAGAATAAGGGTTTGTCGATTAGCAGACCTTACGGGACTTCTCGTAAACGCAATTCTAACTCGTTCAATATTTTCTGGTGTACGAACTGTTCTTCGACGTCCAGGCTTCTTCAAATTTTTTACAAAAATATTTTTACGCCAATGACGAACCCATAACCTAACAGTTTTACGATTTGGCGCGTGACCCCTATTGTTGATATTAAACTGACGCCGGAATGCACGCCTAACTTCTTCTATCGAATTGCTTCTTATGTAAGTTTCTACACAATACACACGTTGTTGGACTGAGTAATCCATGAAAGTTCAATAATTATTGATGAAAACTAACAAACTTCTCGTAGAAAAATGACGTTCCACGAAATTATTAAATTAAAATTTATTTGTGACAGGAGCCTACTTGATTAATAATTTACTTAAATCCCAAAGACTACAGATCACATAAGATAATCACACAGAGAACAACCTATTTAGTTATCTCATAGGGAATTTATTAATAATATAAAATGGGTAGTCTATTATGGGGAACCCAGTATAATAATTTCTGATATCTAGAGATGAGATACCTGGATGGTATTTATGGTATCTGGAGATATAGTATATTTAGTATATTTTCAAATAAAAGATGATCTGATCATGATCACAACTGATCAACAAAATAAATGTTACACGACCAAATTTGCCCTAATTTTGGAACTGAGTAAATTTTGATTGCTGGCAGCGAATTAGCTAGTCCTATCCTTTGCCTATCAGGATGTTCTTGTTAATTAGGTATTTCACATACATTTTTTACAGGGTGTTAAATAAAACAGTGCAAAGTTTATGAAAGTTCGGCATGGTCTCAATTCAACAAAACATTTTTTCTAGATTTCAACACTAATGGCATAAATATAGACCTCATATTTCGAAACAAACAAAACCTACTTTCTTTCATTCGTAAACAAACACCTACTCTGATATTCCCCAGGATTGGTGGTCATTGAAATCAAACAGCCCGGTGTTGATTCCTGGCAAAGGCAATCTGCTCGTCTTCTGGCCTGTCCATTTGGAAGTCCATTTTCCTGTCTGGAAGTCAATTTTCATTAAACCTTTTTACAGCCTCGCTGGGAGAGGAATTCCAGTAGCATTTCTGAGGTTGAGGTGCGGTTGTGTACGGTTCTTTCGATAATTTTCGCCTTCTGCGGTACCTAATTAAAACCACCAGCCTGGCGTCCATGAATGACTCGATAAATGCTTTGCGTCGAAGTGTTAAAAAAATCGGTGATTAGAAGAACTCCAAAGCCGTCGTATGCATTCACGCATTCTGCCTACAATGCCAGTTGGTCTTCATTCAAACCCGGCACTTCGTCTGAATAGGCTCTATCTTATCAGCAATCAAAGAAATAATCATAAGGTGCTATTATTCCGACCGATTCTCGATGCGTGAAATGGTTTGCAAGAATAATTTTCAGGTAAGGAAAAAGGAATGATTCTTTAAAAACATGCAGGGGTAATTCGGTTCCTCCACCAACAATTCTTAACTCATGCAAACAAGGATGTTTTCATGATGAACAGTTTGTTAGAAATCGTCTTTAATTGAAGTCTCTCATAATACCAAATTTCGGGGATAATTTAAATTCGGGTTACTTTTAATGCAACCCTGTATATTGAATTTTTGTCTCGAGTCCTTTATCATCCCCGCATTTTCTTAACTCAAGTTTGAGCTTCAACACAAACACGAAATAAGCGAAAATTGAAAAACAGTTTCGAGATATGAGGTCAATTACTCATTAGTGATCCTTTGTCATTTGTGATATATCAAAAACAAGGACTGGTAAACAAATAATTGGACCAACAAATACTCCAAACAGTACCTGAATGGCTGGCAGAAATACAAATTTACTGAGTTCCAAAATTAGGGCAAACTTGGTTGTTAACGTTTATTTTGTTGATTAGTTCAAAATAATCATAGATAAATGATTTAACGAGATTGGTAGAAACCATTATCAACTTAATTGTTTTATTTTTAAATGTATTCTTACATTTTCATTTGAATTAATTATTTAATCTTTCTAGGTACTCAGTCTAGTCCCATAATGCCGGGGGGCGGAACACCAGGCACCCCATCCACAAAACAGAAGGAAAAAGTCCCGATCAGGCCCAAAATTGTTGTGGCCCTATATCGGTACGAGGCAGCGGAAAGTGGGGACTTGACTTTAGAAAAGAACCAGGAATATGAAGTTAT
>CAXKVY010013030.1:0-12500 GCA_964058915.1 Tetropium fuscum
AAGTCGCATTGAATCAGTGGGATCAAAGCAACCTTCTAGGTATGCATAATTATGCTAAATTACGGTGTTACAAGAGTAATACACTATTTTTCACTAATGAACTAACATTCGAGTTTATTCTTGAGTTAGAATATATTTTTCGAAAATATAAGGAAAGCATAAAAAATAGAGACGTTTATAGTGTTTAAATTAAGTGACATGTAAAAAAATACAAAAAATAACCGCCTTTCCAAGGATAGTATGGCTATACATAGTGTTGTGAACCAATCTTTTTATGCTTGTATTTTGTTCTGATGAATAAATTGTTCAAAAATAATTCTTGTAGAGAGTTGTCAGTCCCATTCTTATTATTTATGAAAAAACATATTTGACTGGTAAGTTAGTAGAAGCAGTACTACTCATTTTTTAAACCTTAATACCGCATATACGTGCGTATTGGTGTGGTTGTTTGCAGTAAAATCATTTCAAAACTTTTTAAATTTGGCGCCACGAATTGTGATAACAAATGGCTGCCTTGGCCAGACTCTCATTGAAGGGTCTCTAGCACACTGAAAAAGTTGTAATAAATAAGTTGTTGTGTGGGCACAGGGGAAACTACATAAAAAAAAACATGCCGTGTACTTGAGTGGTGTGGACACGCTTGAGTGGTGTGGAAAGGAGTACCTACATCATTGTCATAAAATTTTTAATAATTAATATAAATTAATGATTTTGAATGAAATTAATTCATTAAATTAAAGATAACCCCTCGGATGCACCATTGTTTTATAATAAAATTTTATAGAGCTTAAAATAAATTGCTATTGGCAATTCTAGGACACATTAATTTCGAAAAATCGTTGGCAGATTTTTGGCGGCCATCTTGGCAATATTGCATCGCTGGCGGCAGGTCATGGTTTGTGCAAAATGGGGATTATACTTCTAGGTACAAACCTGCAAAGTTTCAACTTTACGAGTTAATTCCCGGTAAAACTACCTGACTGGGACTAATATCTACACTGGGTATGGGATGAACTAATAAGTACCTACATTTTTTACAAATTACTTCTCAACGTATGCTGAACATCAGTTTTCATTTCATAATTGCATTTATCATGAAAAATTTCATTATGTATTTAATTCACCACCCTATTTTCTATCTTTAAGAGTAAAAAAATTACCCATATAACGCTCAAGGAATAGGGCAGCCTGTATGTCAAATGTATGTACATGACGTTGATTCAATTAATTGGGAATATAATACGCAACCGTCTATACGCCTTTAGCAGATGCACAGTTGGTATCCATCCGCAGATTATGGTTGAAACAGCACGTTAAAATGAACCATCTTGTGTGTTACAGTATACAAATAATTCATATTGACGGTATTCTCAAATAATATGGATTTGAGGTACCATTTCTACAAATTCTAATTTTTGATTACATTTTCTTCTTATTTACCAAACTACTCCCGTTACATGTCTGATTTTTATCTGTTAACAAAATGGCCATGAATAAAAAAATTTAGTAACTAAGGAATACATCACTTTCATATTTTGAAACATCTAAATGATACATTTTATATATTAACATATAGTCCATACAATGATATTTTGCGCAAGGATATCGCAAATCCATTGGCACATGGTAATAATACTTCCTCTCCAATTGTTCAGGCACGACGTCATTGGATGGACGATAATACGACTAGGGTATCATTATAGTACAATTAAAAAAACATTTATATCAAACATTGCAAGGTATGACAAATTATTTGTTTTACTAAAAAACTGACAAAAAGCACCATTTTTTAGAAATCACCCTTCAAACTGATAAGCATTCAAATTTCATCCTATGCATTCCTTATGTCAAAAGTTTTTATATTTATTTGAAATTATTATTCAAAAGCTAAGCAGCTAAAATATTTGTTTGATTAATTACGCTTCTTTACTATTGTTAAGGTTTATAGTCATTTTCACACAGATATATCTTCAGTTCGCTTAGCTTTAAGAATAAAATTGTGTTAACATTTGTAAGCCATCCATTAAAAAATCTACTAAATTTTTACCTATTGTTATTGTACTTGTTCTTGCCAAGAGTTTAAGAGATCGATCTCTTGCGTTTCACTAATTTCCTGACCGGGCTTTCTTAGCCTCCCTGCACAGTGTTTGACAGACGCTTATCCAAGTCTGTTCATAGTTGCTACAGCACAAATCACTAGTCGATGATGATGAACTGCGTGAGACTGTATCACAAACTAGCTTAGCCAGTCAATCAACCATGATAACTTGCGATACGTTGTTTAGTTTCTCCTTGAGCACCCTAAATGAAGGTCGGCTTTCCGGAAGGTGGCTCCAACATGTCCGCATAACCTACAAAAATTGAGTTAACCAAATCGTTTCTTACTAGAACCAGGTAAAACTTGATAGTAAAAATTTGTTATTTTTCTATTTCCACCGTCATCGTTAAAACTAATAAAGCTATCGAAGTATGTTTTTTATCAATTCAATTGAAGAACACATTGTAGCGCTTTTAAAAGTACTGAAAATTTAATATATTTAGAATTTTCAGCAATCGATACTTTTTTATTTTCAAAAATTTTTATATCATATCGGTCCCAAGGTATAATATATGATACTACGGTCCTAAAATTTATTTGAAACGTTCGGATCATGATGGAGATGTTCTGCCCGCTGGTATTGCATGATATGCGCCTGCTAATGCTTACAAAATTTCAAGTTCGATTCTAAACCCATCCATGTGGCTACAGCAGAATTTGGAATTGATCCGTTATGATTAATGACAATGATTAACGATCCATTGATAACGATGATTATGAGCACAAGCGCTGGTCAGTACAGGAGAAAAAATACTTAGAAATCAATCGTCCATTAGTGATTCAGCACTACAACAATAAAATGGGCAGTGTGGACTTGCTGGACGAATAAAAGAACAATGGATCGAATATAAAAGGACAATCAGATGTATTTACGCTTTTATGGATTTTAGTGTTACAGCTAGCTGGCTACAATGCAAAGAAGATTGCTTAGCTGCAGGAATTCCTAAAAAAACACATTGACGATTACCTGTCGTTTAAGTTTTCGCTTGCCAAATCTCTTTTGTACTTGAAAGAAAAACAATATCCACTTCAGAGGAAAGCGATATTGAAAACGAGCCAAGCAGAAAAAGAAGAAAAATTGCCAATTCCTGATAAACACTTACGAACAAAGGAAACTAAACATCTCCCAGAATACGTTAATAAGATCCTAAAATTAAGATCAAAATGCAGAGATCCCAGATGTAAAACCCTAACATTTTGCAAATGTGTTGCGTGCAATATTTTTTTATATTTCAATATTCAAAGAATTTTTTTTTCTAAATTTCATCAATAAATGTTAAATTGACATTTGTTTGTTTTAATGTCATAACCCAAAGTATCATTAGTGTGGTATCTTTTTGAAAAATGCACATTAAGAATTTATTTTGTTTTAGAGTTCTGGACACTATAAAATGATATATTTTACTTGGCATAAAAAATTCACACAAACCGCTATAAAATAAATTGCGCGTGTGATAGAGGGTTAAGAAAAAAAAATCAGTTCGACAGTATAAAAAAACATGTATGAAAAAAAAATTGTTTTTTTAGTTTTTTCGAAAAAATTTCTTGAGCACCGGAAAATGTCGTAAAAAGTGGGTTCATGTACACGATCAGCTAATTAAAGAATCGTACCAGGTCTGATTTAGTTTTACGCCAGTTTTTTTTATCGAAAACTTAAGCAACTTGGTTTCCCAATTTTACGCGTCTATACTTCAACAAATGAATCATTAAACTCACGTCATATACTTCTCTGTAGCAAGCTTTTGGTTTCTCTAGAATCATGCCTTTCTGTACTCTCTCGACAACTTCGGTGTTTTTTAAGCGGCCATAGGGCATTTTTCCACAGGAGAACACCTCCCACATTAGTACACCTGGAATAAATATAAATATGCATTAACATATTTATTCTCATACAGGAAAAGTACCGTAAGCCCAGATATCAGATTTTGAGGAGAATCTCGTATAATTCAAAACTTCCGGCGGGGCCCATTTGATTGGAAATTTAGAACCACCCGATGAAGTGTACTGATCATCCAAAACGTATCGAGCCAGTCCAAAATCGGCAACTTTGACAACGTTTTCAGTACCAACTAAACAATTTCTTGCCGCCAAGTCCCTATGAATGTAGTTGTGCCTTTCTAAATAAGCCATTCCTTTACATACCTAAAACATATTATTTTTTAATTTTACTTATTAGTCATAGAAAACGAGCAAGTTTAATTGACTATCCATGTAGTTTCTCACCTGTATGCACATATCAAGAAGAAGGCCTTGGTTGCTACTTAAAGATTGTTCATGTCTTCTTAAGTGATTCAAAAGAGAGCCATACCTCATGTATTCGGTTATGATAAATATGGGCCTGTTTTTACTACACACACCATAAAGTTGTACTAAGTTCGTGTGCTGTAATTTTCTGGAAATAGGGAAAGACTACATTAAAAGATTAAAGCATAAATATTCTTTTATGAACATGAACTATTTATAGACCAGGGCTGAAGTCTTTGAAAATGGTAAACAGTGAAAAAAAATAATAGTAGGATGAAACCCATTGGAAAAGGAAGAGAATATAACAAAAATTAAAGGAACAATAATTTATGGGCGATCTGAGGTCGGGATGTGGAAGGGGGTGAGTTTTGAAGGGTAAAAAACGTTGTATCTCAATTTATGAAAAAACTCGAATCCCAAATTTTTTTTTATCAATACCTATAACATGGAATCTTACGTTTTTCGAGTAATTAAAGTGTAAATTTTAAAAAACAGCTCAAAATTGCTGTTTATTAAAATTTACACTTTAATTACTCGAAAAACGTAAGATTCCATGTTATATTTATAAACAAAAAAATTGCAAATCGAAATATATTACTATAATTAACAACCAAATAAGTTAATAAAGTTAATATTTAATAAGACATCTACAATATTTTGAGAAAGTTGTCTAATAGTCTAATAGAAATAGTATAATAGAAAGAACGTCCAATAGTTTCAAATATGAATCCTTCAAAAATATTGTTGCATTTCTGCAGTTTTTCTGGTTGCGATACAACATCTGGATTTTCCGGAAAAGGAAAGAAAAGTATCGTAAATTGATTATTAGACAATAAAAATTTATCAAATTTGGCCAATATTTTTTATAAAAAAGATGCAAACAAAGAAGATATCGAAAAATGGATTACAATTAATCAAATCTATTTATCAATGTAAAAATGATAATAAAACACTGAATCAATTAAGATTTCGAAAATATCAATTGGCAAGAATTAAATCATCTTTCATATTGGCAAATCTCCCACCCACAGAAGGTGCAACAGAACAACATTACAGGGCATATTATCAGCTTCAAATTTGGCTGGGTAACGAACTGACAGCAACAGATTGGGGCTGGAAGCAACATCAACGTGGCATTATGCCCAAATTTACAGAAAAGGAATTAATTCCGGAAATATTGCTCAAAACTATTTGCTGCAGCTATGAAACTGGATGTAACAGTTTAAACTGTGACTGCCGAAAACATGGTTTAAAATGCACAAATTTATGCTCAAATTTTCATGGTTCTGAAAAATGCTCCAATGTAGAAGAAAAAACCTACGAGGAAGTTAATGATTCAGATGAAATTGTGGATAAAGAACAAATGCAGACTGGAAATAATATTGGAGATGAAGACGGTGATGGTCGTGAAGATTTCGAAGATCTACTAGAATTGGGAAGGTTTGTCGAATCTAACGATGAAGAAATGCCATCCAAGAGACAAAAACTAATGGATAAGTGATTAGAATTCAAGATAAGGTATTTATAAATGACAAGATTATTAATGTATTTAAAAATATTATAATGAATAACGTAATCAGTATAAAGTGTCTAAATTCAATACTACGATTTACATGTATATTTATATATTATGAGATTTTCTATGACATAAATGTAATTAGAATTTAATAAATCAACTTTCTTACTGAAAAAAATAGCAGCAATCACATTTTTTAGATAAAATCCCCTTGAAATCCTATCTTTAATATTTAGAACAACGATTTTCGCATGTTTTTTGCAATCTTTATGTTTTATGGATTTGTAATTTTTTTGTTTATCAATGTAACATAGAATCTTTAGTTTTTCGAGTAATTAAAGTGTAAATTTTAATAAACAGTACAAAATTAATTGTACATGATTAAAAAAAAATTTTTATCTCGAGTTTTTTTCGTTTCTTTGCATTTTCTGATAACATTTATCATAGTAATGTATTTTTTTTTTACGCCATCAGAAAGTAGAGATTTCAACGAAAAAAAAGGCCATCATTCCGCGGCCAGTATTGATGTCCAAAAAAAAATTTGCCAGTAATGGAAGGTGAACAGAAGTTATACCTATACAAAAATGCAAAGAAGTAGTTTAGTGTTTTCATTGTACAAACTTTTTAGATGTGTGTAAAAAAATTATACTATGCTTACTCTACTATGCTGATCTACTATGAATGTGCATATGAAAAAATTCAATACAAAAGTGTCCATTCGCTAAACCACTTAAACTGAAATCAATTATTTTAACGTAAATGGACATAATTGGACATTTAAATACCTGCATAATTATAAAAAGACACATCAGGCAAACAGATAATTACTTACGTCATGACTTTGGCTTCTTCGATAAAATCATCCTCAGACATGGTACCTTCTTTCATCATTTTAACAGCCACATCAATAGTGCCACGCCATTTTCCTCTCCTTACAACCCCGAATTGTCCAGAGCCTAATTCTTCCAATAGCATCAGTTCATTGTGATCAATTTCCCATTTGTCTGCAACCCACAAATATAATAAATATAAGAAATTCCGTCAAAAATATGATATGTACTGACCGTGACTAAAACCAGCAGTAGCGGGAGCAGGTCTATCACATGGACTAGTTTTTAAACGAGATGCTAAACCTCCACTATTGTGTTTATGGTAGTTAATTAAATCAGGTATAGAATTACAGCAATGTTTTTCCGACAGGAAGAATTCCCCTCTTGAGTTCTGCTTTATGTGGTAGTGCTTCACGTGTGGATGGGGTCTATAAGAAACATGTAAAATTTTCATAAATTTTATTTTTAATTTTAATTTCAACTTGAAATTTTCAAGGGGATCGTTAGTTGTCTGATCGCAGCGCCACCAAGTGTACCACCAGTAGTTAGACCACCAATAGTTTGAGATCAAAAATAACTCCAAATTCTTCATGATGCATGATCGGGTCTTTCTAATGTCATATTTTCTAACACGTATTCATATTTGGGTTATTTTCTCGGATTTTTGAAAACATTATCGAAAATATTTCATTTGATCAAGGGATAGATAAGCTATTTTTCATGCAGCATCTACTAATCTCATCTAATACATTTTAAAAACATTCACCATCGAATTGAGATGATAATTCACAAAATAACTTTAAATGATCCGCATATAATAGGAAGCACACGTCTCCATTTGTCACAATATCATTGATGAATATTATAAAGAAAAAAGGCCCAAGTATCAACCTTGAGGCACTTCAGATGTATGAAGAAATTTATCAGAGGATGGTATTTCTCAAATTGGTATCTATTTGATAAGTATCATTTAAAAAGGATTTGTAGAAGCGTCTGATAATCCAAATGATTCTACCTTAGCAATTGAATATTGTGGTCAAGTCTACCAAATGCCTTTGATAAATCAGTGTAGATAAAGTTAACTTGACTTTGTCAATCTAGTTTCTCAGATATGAATTGGGTATTGCATATTTGCCTCCAAATGTTTTATGATGTGAAGTTGTAATAATAGTAACATTCCTTATTTTTCTTTCAATGTTGAATGCAAATTGTTCTTTCTTTCATTGAAAATTTCTTTATTTCATTTTCACAAAAGTTAAATTTAAAGTATAATTTCAGAAATTTAAAACTGTTTTAATGTAGGCATGCGAAATATTGACATTAAGTAAAATAACATAATTTTATAAAACACTATTATTAAAGATTCACCTTGCTTCTAATAATTTGGAGTAATGAAATTTTGTAACATTTTCCACTAAATGGTAACCTTAAAAAAGTAGGTAAAGGTAGAAAAAATCTTTATGTATCACAATAAATATCATACATGTGGTTACATCTAGAATTTATAATTGATACTCTAATGGTTTGAAATAATGAACTTATGCAACATGTGAAATTAATTACATTGCTATTTATTGCTAGTAAAAAATAAATGCTCAAAACTTTGCCAAGGATAACACCCGTTTTATAATAAATACTTTTATTTATTAGATAAGGAAACCCATAATTATCTAGAAAATTAATGCCATAAGTTACATTTCTTAGAACCAAAAAATATGCAACTGTTATCATGGCATTCTTCAATGGCATATCAACAAGTAATTTTGATAATGGTACTAAATATTTGTAGAGGTGTAACAAACACCATTACTGATAAGTTCAAGGTTACTCTAAACTGTTTACTTTACAATTTCCCTTGAATATAGGACCACACCTTCTGTGGACTATATAATTATAAGGAAACCGCAGTGGGGTTTTTGTATGATAATTTCGAGGATGTCTCATATTAAATGTAGATATACATTTTCTAGTAGATAATGAAATAAAATTTCAAGTACATTGTAAATAATTATGTTTAACTAATTAAAATCTATTGTGGGAACCCTTATTATAAACTGCATATTTACTTATTAAATATAATAAATAAAAAAATGCAGTTTACCTACATATTAGCCTTCAAATAAATTATAATATATCTATCATGACCATTAACGCAGATTGTGACACATAACTACCTATATTTTTAAAAGAATTAAAATAAGGTTAGTTCGAATGTTAGAAATAAATAGAGAGATAAATAAAGAGATAAAAATCGATCTTAGATAAATATGTAAATAAGGAAAAACAAATGTTTGATTGTCTAAAAAGACATTACGAATTCACATCCACATTAGCGGACTTTATGTAAAAAAAATATAATTTTCTACTTACATTTTTGTATATAAGGAGAGGGTGTAAAGACCTTTAGTAGAGGAATTTCTGACTACGAAACATCCTTCTTTATCTTCCTGTTTCAGCAACGATTCAGATCTTTGTCGAGACATATCATTAACGTACCATCTAAAAACATTTGTTATTATTTATATTTAGCTGTGATATTACCCTTGGAATATTAACTTACTCATATTGCTGCAAACCAACCGACTCCTTTTCTTTGACATAATTGCTTGGTATGAATCCGATGTTTCTAGAAAATTTTCTATCTATAATAATATCATTATACAAATAATTCAGATTATTTACCCTTTGGAATCTTTGACCTTCCACCAGTGCTCCTGCATATCGTCGATAACTTCATATTCCTGGTTCTTTTCTAAAGTCAAGTCCCCACTTTCCGCTGCCTCGTACCGATATAGGGCCACAACAATTTTGGGCCTGATCGGGACTTTTTCCTTCTGTTTTGTGGATGGGGTGCCTGGTGTTCCGCCCCCCGGCATTATGGGACTAGACTGAGTACCTAGAAAGATTAAATAATTAATTCAAATGAAAATGTAAGAATACATTTAAAAATAAAACAATTAAGTTGATAATGGTTTCTACCAATCTCGTTAAATCATTTATCTATGATTATTTTGAACTAATCAACAAAATAAACGTTAACAACCAAGTTTGCCCTAATTTTGGAACTCAGTAAATTTGTATTTCTGCCAGCCATTCAGGTACTGTTTGGAGTATTTGTTGGTCCAATTATTTGTTTACCAGTCCTTGTTTTTGATATATCACAAATGACAAAGGATCACTAATGAGTAATTGACCTCATATCTCGAAACTGTTTTTCAATTTTCGCTTATTTCGTGTTTGTGTTGAAGCTCAAACTTGAGTTAAGAAAATGCGGGGATGATAAAGGACTCGAGACAAAAATTCAATATACAGGGTTGCATTAAAAGTAACCCGAATTTAAATTATCCCCGAAATTTGGTATTATGAGAGACTTCAATTAAAGACGATTTCTAACAAACTGTTCATCATGAAAACATCCTTGTTTGCATGAGTTAAGAATTGTTGGTGGAGGAACCGAATTACCCCTGCATGTTTTTAAAGAATCATTCCTTTTTCCTTACCTGAAAATTATTCTTGCAAACCATTTCACGCATCGAGAATCGGTCGGAATAATAGCACCTTATGATTATTTCTTTGATTGCTGATAAGATAGAGCCTATTCAGACGAAGTGCCGGGTTTGAATGAAGACCAACTGGCATTGTAGGCAGAATGCGTGAATGCATACGACGGCTTTGGAGTTCTTCTAATCACCGATTTTTTTAACACTTCGACGCAAAGCATTTATCGAGTCATTCATGGACGCCAGGCTGGTGGTTTTAATTAGGTACCGCAGAAGGCGAAAATTATCGAAAGAACCGTACACAACCGCACCTCAACCTCAGAAATGCTACTGGAATTCCTCTCCCAGCGAGGCTGTAAAAAGGTTTAATGAAAATTGACTTCCAGACAGGAAAATGGACTTCCAAATGGACAGGCCAGAAGACGAGCAGATTGCCTTTGCCAGGAATCAACACCGGGCTGTTTGATTTCAATGACCACCAATCCTGGGGAATATCAGAGTAGGTGTTTGTTTACGAATGAAAGAAAGTAGGTTTTGTTTGTTTCGAAATATGAGGTCTATATTTATGCCATTAGTGTTGAAATCTAGAAAAAATGTTTTGTTGAATTGAGACCATGCCGAACTTTCATAAACTTTGCACTGTTTTATTTAACACCCTGTAAAAAATGTATGTGAAATACCTAATTAACAAGAACATCCTGATAGGCAAAGGATAGGACTAGCTAATTCGCTGCCAGCAATCAAAATTTACTCAGTTCCAAAATTAGGGCAAATTTGGTCGTGTAACATTTATTTTGTTGATCAGTTGTGATCATGATCAGATCATCTTTTATTTGAAAATATACTAAATATACTATATCTCCAGATACCATAAATACCATCCAGGTATCTCATCTCTAGATATCAGAAATTATTATACTGGGTTCCCCATAATAGACTACCCATTTTATATTATTAATAAATTCCCTATGAGATAACTAAATAGGTTGTTCTCTGTGTGATTATCTTATGTGATCTGTAGTCTTTGGGATTTAAGTAAATTATTAATCAAGTAGGCTCCTGTCACAAATAAATTTTAATTTAATAATTTCGTGGAACGTCATTTTTCTACGAGAAGTTTGTTAGTTTTCATCAATAATTATTGAACTTTCATGGATTACTCAGTCCAACAACGTGTGTATTGTGTAGAAACTTACATAAGAAGCAATTCGATAGAAGAAGTTAGGCGTGCATTCCGGCGTCAGTTTAATATCAACAATAGGGGTCACGCGCCAAATCGTAAAACTGTTAGGTTATGGGTTCGTCATTGGCGTAAAAATATTTTTGTAAAAAATTTGAAGAAGCCTGGACGTCGAAGAACAGTTCGTACACCAGAAAATATTGAACGAGTTAGAATTGCGTTTACGAGAAGTCCCGTAAGGTCTGCTAATCGACAAACCCTTATTCTAGGAATATCGAAGGGAAGCTTAGATCGATCTTCATAGGGATTTAAAATTTCATCCCTATAAATACCAAATGGCACAGCACCGTAGCAATCAAGATAAAGAAGCAAGGTTAGCATTTTGACAAGAATTTTCTGATTTACATCAAGGAGCAATTCCCAGTCTCCTAATGACCGACGAAGCAAATTTTTATTTGAACGGCGTGGTCAATAAACAAAATTTTAGATACTGGTCAAATAAAAATCCTCGTGAAATCTTTACACAGAACCTCCATAATCCAAAAGTTGTTGTGTGGCGTGGAGTAGGATCTTTTGGTATTATTGGCCCTTTTTTGAAGATGAAAATAACCGCGCTGTAACAGTAACAACCGAGCGCTACGTTAATATGCTAGAGACATTTCTCATTCCAGAATCAAATAGACGAGGATTACTAAACAATGCCTTACTATTCCAGCAAGATGGGGCAACAACTCATACCGCCAGAAACTCAATGAGGGTCCTGCGAGAAATGTTTAATGGCCGACTCATTTCTCGATTCGGAGATTTGCCTTGGCCTTCGAGGTCCCCCGACTTAACGGCACCCGATTTTTTCCTGTGGGGATATTTAAAAGCCAAAGTGTTTGCGAGTCGTCCAGGTACAATCGAGGAACTGAAAGTCAAAATTCGTGAAGAAGTTGAAGGAATAGACGAAGGTTTGCTACACCGTGTAATGAACCAGTTTTTATCCAATATTAAAAAATGTGTTGAAGTTGGTGGAGGTCATTTAGAAGACGTGATTTTTAAAAGTTAGAATTAAATTAGCCAAATATTTATAAGTTATTATAAATCCCAAAGAGTTAGCTGTAATTTAGTAAAATAAAAAGTTTTTGTT
>CAXKVY010013031.1:0-15743 GCA_964058915.1 Tetropium fuscum
TAAAGATAACCCCTCGGATGCACCATTGTTTTATAATAAAATTTTATAGAGCTTAAAATAAATTGCTATTGGCAATTCTAGGACACATTAATTTCGAAAAATCGTTGGCAGATTTTTGGCGGCCATCTTGGCAATATTGCATCGCTGGCGGCAGGTCATGGTTTGTGCAAAATGGGGATTATACTTCTAGGTACAAACCTGCAAAGTTTCAACTTTACGAGTTAATTCCCGGTAAAACTACCTGACTGGGACTAATATCTACACTGGGTATGGGATGAACTAATAAGTACCTACATTTTTTACAAATTACTTCTCAACGTATGCTGAACATCAGTTTTCATTTCATAATTGCATTTATCATGAAAAATTTCATTATGTATTTAATTCACCACCCTATTTTCTATCTTTAAGAGTAAAAAAATTACCCATATAACGCTCAAGGAATAGGGCAGCCTGTATGTCAAATGTATGTACATGACGTTGATTCAATTAATTGGGAATATAATACGCAACCGTCTATACGCCTTTAGCAGATGCACAGTTGGTATCCATCCGCAGATTATGGTTGAAACAGCACGTTAAAATGAACCATCTTGTGTGTTACAGTATACAAATAATTCATATTGACGGTATTCTCAAATAATATGGATTTGAGGTACCATTTCTACAAATTCTAATTTTTGATTACATTTTCTTCTTATTTACCAAACTACTCCCGTTACATGTCTGATTTTTATCTGTTAACAAAATGGCCATGAATAAAAAAATTTAGTAACTAAGGAATACATCACTTTCATATTTTGAAACATCTAAATGATACATTTTATATATTAACATATAGTCCATACAATGATATTTTGCGCAAGGATATCGCAAATCCATTGGCACATGGTAATAATACTTCCTCTCCAATTGTTCAGGCACGACGTCATTGGATGGACGATAATACGACTAGGGTATCATTATAGTACAATTAAAAAAACATTTATATCAAACATTGCAAGGTATGACAAATTATTTGTTTTACTAAAAAACTGACAAAAAGCACCATTTTTTAGAAATCACCCTTCAAACTGATAAGCATTCAAATTTCATCCTATGCATTCCTTATGTCAAAAGTTTTTATATTTATTTGAAATTATTATTCAAAAGCTAAGCAGCTAAAATATTTGTTTGATTAATTACGCTTCTTTACTATTGTTAAGGTTTATAGTCATTTTCACACAGATATATCTTCAGTTCGCTTAGCTTTAAGAATAAAATTGTGTTAACATTTGTAAGCCATCCATTAAAAAATCTACTAAATTTTTACCTATTGTTATTGTACTTGTTCTTGCCAAGAGTTTAAGAGATCGATCTCTTGCGTTTCACTAATTTCCTGACCGGGCTTTCTTAGCCTCCCTGCACAGTGTTTGACAGACGCTTATCCAAGTCTGTTCATAGTTGCTACAGCACAAATCACTAGTCGATGATGATGAACTGCGTGAGACTGTATCACAAACTAGCTTAGCCAGTCAATCAACCATGATAACTTGCGATACGTTGTTTAGTTTCTCCTTGAGCACCCTAAATGAAGGTCGGCTTTCCGGAAGGTGGCTCCAACATGTCCGCATAACCTACAAAAATTGAGTTAACCAAATCGTTTCTTACTAGAACCAGGTAAAACTTGATAGTAAAAATTTGTTATTTTTCTATTTCCACCGTCATCGTTAAAACTAATAAAGCTATCGAAGTATGTTTTTTATCAATTCAATTGAAGAACACATTGTAGCGCTTTTAAAAGTACTGAAAATTTAATATATTTAGAATTTTCAGCAATCGATACTTTTTTATTTTCAAAAATTTTTATATCATATCGGTCCCAAGGTATAATATATGATACTACGGTCCTAAAATTTATTTGAAACGTTCGGATCATGATGGAGATGTTCTGCCCGCTGGTATTGCATGATATGCGCCTGCTAATGCTTACAAAATTTCAAGTTCGATTCTAAACCCATCCATGTGGCTACAGCAGAATTTGGAATTGATCCGTTATGATTAATGACAATGATTAACGATCCATTGATAACGATGATTATGAGCACAAGCGCTGGTCAGTACAGGAGAAAAAATACTTAGAAATCAATCGTCCATTAGTGATTCAGCACTACAACAATAAAATGGGCAGTGTGGACTTGCTGGACGAATAAAAGAACAATGGATCGAATATAAAAGGACAATCAGATGTATTTACGCTTTTATGGATTTTAGTGTTACAGCTAGCTGGCTACAATGCAAAGAAGATTGCTTAGCTGCAGGAATTCCTAAAAAAACACATTGACGATTACCTGTCGTTTAAGTTTTCGCTTGCCAAATCTCTTTTGTACTTGAAAGAAAAACAATATCCACTTCAGAGGAAAGCGATATTGAAAACGAGCCAAGCAGAAAAAGAAGAAAAATTGCCAATTCCTGATAAACACTTACGAACAAAGGAAACTAAACATCTCCCAGAATACGTTAATAAGATCCTAAAATTAAGATCAAAATGCAGAGATCCCAGATGTAAAACCCTAACATTTTGCAAATGTGTTGCGTGCAATATTTTTTTATATTTCAATATTCAAAGAATTTTTTTTTCTAAATTTCATCAATAAATGTTAAATTGACATTTGTTTGTTTTAATGTCATAACCCAAAGTATCATTAGTGTGGTATCTTTTTGAAAAATGCACATTAAGAATTTATTTTGTTTTAGAGTTCTGGACACTATAAAATGATATATTTTACTTGGCATAAAAAATTCACACAAACCGCTATAAAATAAATTGCGCGTGTGATAGAGGGTTAAGAAAAAAAAATCAGTTCGACAGTATAAAAAAACATGTATGAAAAAAAAATTGTTTTTTTAGTTTTTTCGAAAAAATTTCTTGAGCACCGGAAAATGTCGTAAAAAGTGGGTTCATGTACACGATCAGCTAATTAAAGAATCGTACCAGGTCTGATTTAGTTTTACGCCAGTTTTTTTTATCGAAAACTTAAGCAACTTGGTTTCCCAATTTTACGCGTCTATACTTCAACAAATGAATCATTAAACTCACGTCATATACTTCTCTGTAGCAAGCTTTTGGTTTCTCTAGAATCATGCCTTTCTGTACTCTCTCGACAACTTCGGTGTTTTTTAAGCGGCCATAGGGCATTTTTCCACAGGAGAACACCTCCCACATTAGTACACCTGGAATAAATATAAATATGCATTAACATATTTATTCTCATACAGGAAAAGTACCGTAAGCCCAGATATCAGATTTTGAGGAGAATCTCGTATAATTCAAAACTTCCGGCGGGGCCCATTTGATTGGAAATTTAGAACCACCCGATGAAGTGTACTGATCATCCAAAACGTATCGAGCCAGTCCAAAATCGGCAACTTTGACAACGTTTTCAGTACCAACTAAACAATTTCTTGCCGCCAAGTCCCTATGAATGTAGTTGTGCCTTTCTAAATAAGCCATTCCTTTACATACCTAAAACATATTATTTTTTAATTTTACTTATTAGTCATAGAAAACGAGCAAGTTTAATTGACTATCCATGTAGTTTCTCACCTGTATGCACATATCAAGAAGAAGGCCTTGGTTGCTACTTAAAGATTGTTCATGTCTTCTTAAGTGATTCAAAAGAGAGCCATACCTCATGTATTCGGTTATGATAAATATGGGCCTGTTTTTACTACACACACCATAAAGTTGTACTAAGTTCGTGTGCTGTAATTTTCTGGAAATAGGGAAAGACTACATTAAAAGATTAAAGCATAAATATTCTTTTATGAACATGAACTATTTATAGACCAGGGCTGAAGTCTTTGAAAATGGTAAACAGTGAAAAAAAATAATAGTAGGATGAAACCCATTGGAAAAGGAAGAGAATATAACAAAAATTAAAGGAACAATAATTTATGGGCGATCTGAGGTCGGGATGTGGAAGGGGGTGAGTTTTGAAGGGTAAAAAACGTTGTATCTCAATTTATGAAAAAACTCGAATCCCAAATTTTTTTTTATCAATACCTATAACATGGAATCTTACGTTTTTCGAGTAATTAAAGTGTAAATTTTAAAAAACAGCTCAAAATTGCTGTTTATTAAAATTTACACTTTAATTACTCGAAAAACGTAAGATTCCATGTTATATTTATAAACAAAAAAATTGCAAATCGAAATATATTACTATAATTAACAACCAAATAAGTTAATAAAGTTAATATTTAATAAGACATCTACAATATTTTGAGAAAGTTGTCTAATAGTCTAATAGAAATAGTATAATAGAAAGAACGTCCAATAGTTTCAAATATGAATCCTTCAAAAATATTGTTGCATTTCTGCAGTTTTTCTGGTTGCGATACAACATCTGGATTTTCCGGAAAAGGAAAGAAAAGTATCGTAAATTGATTATTAGACAATAAAAATTTATCAAATTTGGCCAATATTTTTTATAAAAAAGATGCAAACAAAGAAGATATCGAAAAATGGATTACAATTAATCAAATCTATTTATCAATGTAAAAATGATAATAAAACACTGAATCAATTAAGATTTCGAAAATATCAATTGGCAAGAATTAAATCATCTTTCATATTGGCAAATCTCCCACCCACAGAAGGTGCAACAGAACAACATTACAGGGCATATTATCAGCTTCAAATTTGGCTGGGTAACGAACTGACAGCAACAGATTGGGGCTGGAAGCAACATCAACGTGGCATTATGCCCAAATTTACAGAAAAGGAATTAATTCCGGAAATATTGCTCAAAACTATTTGCTGCAGCTATGAAACTGGATGTAACAGTTTAAACTGTGACTGCCGAAAACATGGTTTAAAATGCACAAATTTATGCTCAAATTTTCATGGTTCTGAAAAATGCTCCAATGTAGAAGAAAAAACCTACGAGGAAGTTAATGATTCAGATGAAATTGTGGATAAAGAACAAATGCAGACTGGAAATAATATTGGAGATGAAGACGGTGATGGTCGTGAAGATTTCGAAGATCTACTAGAATTGGGAAGGTTTGTCGAATCTAACGATGAAGAAATGCCATCCAAGAGACAAAAACTAATGGATAAGTGATTAGAATTCAAGATAAGGTATTTATAAATGACAAGATTATTAATGTATTTAAAAATATTATAATGAATAACGTAATCAGTATAAAGTGTCTAAATTCAATACTACGATTTACATGTATATTTATATATTATGAGATTTTCTATGACATAAATGTAATTAGAATTTAATAAATCAACTTTCTTACTGAAAAAAATAGCAGCAATCACATTTTTTAGATAAAATCCCCTTGAAATCCTATCTTTAATATTTAGAACAACGATTTTCGCATGTTTTTTGCAATCTTTATGTTTTATGGATTTGTAATTTTTTTGTTTATCAATGTAACATAGAATCTTTAGTTTTTCGAGTAATTAAAGTGTAAATTTTAATAAACAGTACAAAATTAATTGTACATGATTAAAAAAAAATTTTTATCTCGAGTTTTTTTCGTTTCTTTGCATTTTCTGATAACATTTATCATAGTAATGTATTTTTTTTTTACGCCATCAGAAAGTAGAGATTTCAACGAAAAAAAAGGCCATCATTCCGCGGCCAGTATTGATGTCCAAAAAAAAATTTGCCAGTAATGGAAGGTGAACAGAAGTTATACCTATACAAAAATGCAAAGAAGTAGTTTAGTGTTTTCATTGTACAAACTTTTTAGATGTGTGTAAAAAAATTATACTATGCTTACTCTACTATGCTGATCTACTATGAATGTGCATATGAAAAAATTCAATACAAAAGTGTCCATTCGCTAAACCACTTAAACTGAAATCAATTATTTTAACGTAAATGGACATAATTGGACATTTAAATACCTGCATAATTATAAAAAGACACATCAGGCAAACAGATAATTACTTACGTCATGACTTTGGCTTCTTCGATAAAATCATCCTCAGACATGGTACCTTCTTTCATCATTTTAACAGCCACATCAATAGTGCCACGCCATTTTCCTCTCCTTACAACCCCGAATTGTCCAGAGCCTAATTCTTCCAATAGCATCAGTTCATTGTGATCAATTTCCCATTTGTCTGCAACCCACAAATATAATAAATATAAGAAATTCCGTCAAAAATATGATATGTACTGACCGTGACTAAAACCAGCAGTAGCGGGAGCAGGTCTATCACATGGACTAGTTTTTAAACGAGATGCTAAACCTCCACTATTGTGTTTATGGTAGTTAATTAAATCAGGTATAGAATTACAGCAATGTTTTTCCGACAGGAAGAATTCCCCTCTTGAGTTCTGCTTTATGTGGTAGTGCTTCACGTGTGGATGGGGTCTATAAGAAACATGTAAAATTTTCATAAATTTTATTTTTAATTTTAATTTCAACTTGAAATTTTCAAGGGGATCGTTAGTTGTCTGATCGCAGCGCCACCAAGTGTACCACCAGTAGTTAGACCACCAATAGTTTGAGATCAAAAATAACTCCAAATTCTTCATGATGCATGATCGGGTCTTTCTAATGTCATATTTTCTAACACGTATTCATATTTGGGTTATTTTCTCGGATTTTTGAAAACATTATCGAAAATATTTCATTTGATCAAGGGATAGATAAGCTATTTTTCATGCAGCATCTACTAATCTCATCTAATACATTTTAAAAACATTCACCATCGAATTGAGATGATAATTCACAAAATAACTTTAAATGATCCGCATATAATAGGAAGCACACGTCTCCATTTGTCACAATATCATTGATGAATATTATAAAGAAAAAAGGCCCAAGTATCAACCTTGAGGCACTTCAGATGTATGAAGAAATTTATCAGAGGATGGTATTTCTCAAATTGGTATCTATTTGATAAGTATCATTTAAAAAGGATTTGTAGAAGCGTCTGATAATCCAAATGATTCTACCTTAGCAATTGAATATTGTGGTCAAGTCTACCAAATGCCTTTGATAAATCAGTGTAGATAAAGTTAACTTGACTTTGTCAATCTAGTTTCTCAGATATGAATTGGGTATTGCATATTTGCCTCCAAATGTTTTATGATGTGAAGTTGTAATAATAGTAACATTCCTTATTTTTCTTTCAATGTTGAATGCAAATTGTTCTTTCTTTCATTGAAAATTTCTTTATTTCATTTTCACAAAAGTTAAATTTAAAGTATAATTTCAGAAATTTAAAACTGTTTTAATGTAGGCATGCGAAATATTGACATTAAGTAAAATAACATAATTTTATAAAACACTATTATTAAAGATTCACCTTGCTTCTAATAATTTGGAGTAATGAAATTTTGTAACATTTTCCACTAAATGGTAACCTTAAAAAAGTAGGTAAAGGTAGAAAAAATCTTTATGTATCACAATAAATATCATACATGTGGTTACATCTAGAATTTATAATTGATACTCTAATGGTTTGAAATAATGAACTTATGCAACATGTGAAATTAATTACATTGCTATTTATTGCTAGTAAAAAATAAATGCTCAAAACTTTGCCAAGGATAACACCCGTTTTATAATAAATACTTTTATTTATTAGATAAGGAAACCCATAATTATCTAGAAAATTAATGCCATAAGTTACATTTCTTAGAACCAAAAAATATGCAACTGTTATCATGGCATTCTTCAATGGCATATCAACAAGTAATTTTGATAATGGTACTAAATATTTGTAGAGGTGTAACAAACACCATTACTGATAAGTTCAAGGTTACTCTAAACTGTTTACTTTACAATTTCCCTTGAATATAGGACCACACCTTCTGTGGACTATATAATTATAAGGAAACCGCAGTGGGGTTTTTGTATGATAATTTCGAGGATGTCTCATATTAAATGTAGATATACATTTTCTAGTAGATAATGAAATAAAATTTCAAGTACATTGTAAATAATTATGTTTAACTAATTAAAATCTATTGTGGGAACCCTTATTATAAACTGCATATTTACTTATTAAATATAATAAATAAAAAAATGCAGTTTACCTACATATTAGCCTTCAAATAAATTATAATATATCTATCATGACCATTAACGCAGATTGTGACACATAACTACCTATATTTTTAAAAGAATTAAAATAAGGTTAGTTCGAATGTTAGAAATAAATAGAGAGATAAATAAAGAGATAAAAATCGATCTTAGATAAATATGTAAATAAGGAAAAACAAATGTTTGATTGTCTAAAAAGACATTACGAATTCACATCCACATTAGCGGACTTTATGTAAAAAAAATATAATTTTCTACTTACATTTTTGTATATAAGGAGAGGGTGTAAAGACCTTTAGTAGAGGAATTTCTGACTACGAAACATCCTTCTTTATCTTCCTGTTTCAGCAACGATTCAGATCTTTGTCGAGACATATCATTAACGTACCATCTAAAAACATTTGTTATTATTTATATTTAGCTGTGATATTACCCTTGGAATATTAACTTACTCATATTGCTGCAAACCAACCGACTCCTTTTCTTTGACATAATTGCTTGGTATGAATCCGATGTTTCTAGAAAATTTTCTATCTATAATAATATCATTATACAAATAATTCAGATTATTTACCCTTTGGAATCTTTGACCTTCCACCAGTGCTCCTGCATATCGTCGATAACTTCATATTCCTGGTTCTTTTCTAAAGTCAAGTCCCCACTTTCCGCTGCCTCGTACCGATATAGGGCCACAACAATTTTGGGCCTGATCGGGACTTTTTCCTTCTGTTTTGTGGATGGGGTGCCTGGTGTTCCGCCCCCCGGCATTATGGGACTAGACTGAGTACCTAGAAAGATTAAATAATTAATTCAAATGAAAATGTAAGAATACATTTAAAAATAAAACAATTAAGTTGATAATGGTTTCTACCAATCTCGTTAAATCATTTATCTATGATTATTTTGAACTAATCAACAAAATAAACGTTAACAACCAAGTTTGCCCTAATTTTGGAACTCAGTAAATTTGTATTTCTGCCAGCCATTCAGGTACTGTTTGGAGTATTTGTTGGTCCAATTATTTGTTTACCAGTCCTTGTTTTTGATATATCACAAATGACAAAGGATCACTAATGAGTAATTGACCTCATATCTCGAAACTGTTTTTCAATTTTCGCTTATTTCGTGTTTGTGTTGAAGCTCAAACTTGAGTTAAGAAAATGCGGGGATGATAAAGGACTCGAGACAAAAATTCAATATACAGGGTTGCATTAAAAGTAACCCGAATTTAAATTATCCCCGAAATTTGGTATTATGAGAGACTTCAATTAAAGACGATTTCTAACAAACTGTTCATCATGAAAACATCCTTGTTTGCATGAGTTAAGAATTGTTGGTGGAGGAACCGAATTACCCCTGCATGTTTTTAAAGAATCATTCCTTTTTCCTTACCTGAAAATTATTCTTGCAAACCATTTCACGCATCGAGAATCGGTCGGAATAATAGCACCTTATGATTATTTCTTTGATTGCTGATAAGATAGAGCCTATTCAGACGAAGTGCCGGGTTTGAATGAAGACCAACTGGCATTGTAGGCAGAATGCGTGAATGCATACGACGGCTTTGGAGTTCTTCTAATCACCGATTTTTTTAACACTTCGACGCAAAGCATTTATCGAGTCATTCATGGACGCCAGGCTGGTGGTTTTAATTAGGTACCGCAGAAGGCGAAAATTATCGAAAGAACCGTACACAACCGCACCTCAACCTCAGAAATGCTACTGGAATTCCTCTCCCAGCGAGGCTGTAAAAAGGTTTAATGAAAATTGACTTCCAGACAGGAAAATGGACTTCCAAATGGACAGGCCAGAAGACGAGCAGATTGCCTTTGCCAGGAATCAACACCGGGCTGTTTGATTTCAATGACCACCAATCCTGGGGAATATCAGAGTAGGTGTTTGTTTACGAATGAAAGAAAGTAGGTTTTGTTTGTTTCGAAATATGAGGTCTATATTTATGCCATTAGTGTTGAAATCTAGAAAAAATGTTTTGTTGAATTGAGACCATGCCGAACTTTCATAAACTTTGCACTGTTTTATTTAACACCCTGTAAAAAATGTATGTGAAATACCTAATTAACAAGAACATCCTGATAGGCAAAGGATAGGACTAGCTAATTCGCTGCCAGCAATCAAAATTTACTCAGTTCCAAAATTAGGGCAAATTTGGTCGTGTAACATTTATTTTGTTGATCAGTTGTGATCATGATCAGATCATCTTTTATTTGAAAATATACTAAATATACTATATCTCCAGATACCATAAATACCATCCAGGTATCTCATCTCTAGATATCAGAAATTATTATACTGGGTTCCCCATAATAGACTACCCATTTTATATTATTAATAAATTCCCTATGAGATAACTAAATAGGTTGTTCTCTGTGTGATTATCTTATGTGATCTGTAGTCTTTGGGATTTAAGTAAATTATTAATCAAGTAGGCTCCTGTCACAAATAAATTTTAATTTAATAATTTCGTGGAACGTCATTTTTCTACGAGAAGTTTGTTAGTTTTCATCAATAATTATTGAACTTTCATGGATTACTCAGTCCAACAACGTGTGTATTGTGTAGAAACTTACATAAGAAGCAATTCGATAGAAGAAGTTAGGCGTGCATTCCGGCGTCAGTTTAATATCAACAATAGGGGTCACGCGCCAAATCGTAAAACTGTTAGGTTATGGGTTCGTCATTGGCGTAAAAATATTTTTGTAAAAAATTTGAAGAAGCCTGGACGTCGAAGAACAGTTCGTACACCAGAAAATATTGAACGAGTTAGAATTGCGTTTACGAGAAGTCCCGTAAGGTCTGCTAATCGACAAACCCTTATTCTAGGAATATCGAAGGGAAGCTTAGATCGATCTTCATAGGGATTTAAAATTTCATCCCTATAAATACCAAATGGCACAGCACCGTAGCAATCAAGATAAAGAAGCAAGGTTAGCATTTTGACAAGAATTTTCTGATTTACATCAAGGAGCAATTCCCAGTCTCCTAATGACCGACGAAGCAAATTTTTATTTGAACGGCGTGGTCAATAAACAAAATTTTAGATACTGGTCAAATAAAAATCCTCGTGAAATCTTTACACAGAACCTCCATAATCCAAAAGTTGTTGTGTGGCGTGGAGTAGGATCTTTTGGTATTATTGGCCCTTTTTTGAAGATGAAAATAACCGCGCTGTAACAGTAACAACCGAGCGCTACGTTAATATGCTAGAGACATTTCTCATTCCAGAATCAAATAGACGAGGATTACTAAACAATGCCTTACTATTCCAGCAAGATGGGGCAACAACTCATACCGCCAGAAACTCAATGAGGGTCCTGCGAGAAATGTTTAATGGCCGACTCATTTCTCGATTCGGAGATTTGCCTTGGCCTTCGAGGTCCCCCGACTTAACGGCACCCGATTTTTTCCTGTGGGGATATTTAAAAGCCAAAGTGTTTGCGAGTCGTCCAGGTACAATCGAGGAACTGAAAGTCAAAATTCGTGAAGAAGTTGAAGGAATAGACGAAGGTTTGCTACACCGTGTAATGAACCAGTTTTTATCCAATATTAAAAAATGTGTTGAAGTTGGTGGAGGTCATTTAGAAGACGTGATTTTTAAAAGTTAGAATTAAATTAGCCAAATATTTATAAGTTATTATAAATCCCAAAGAGTTAGCTGTAATTTAGTAAAATAAAAAGTTTTTGTTAACTAAAAAAATTTAATTCAAATATTAAAATGGGTAGTCTATTATGGGGAACCCAGTAGATTTATCATAATCTTTTATCACAAGACGAAATCATTTTTCCATAAGATTGTATATAATAAATAATGCATTTTTTAAAATTATCTATAGAATACTTGTAGTATTCATTGAGTACGATTATTTTTAATAACGCCGTTGACACCTAACTAGTCTAAAATTAGAACAGTAATATCTCTGAATGATACCGTGTAGCGTAACATCGGCATCGGTTCAACATTTTCACAGGTTGCGCTAATCTCTTAGATTTTATTTTCATTTAACATAGACTATTTTCCACTTAATTTTTACCTATGTAGTAGAAGTGGGTATAATGCATTGTTAAGTAAGGCGCGTTCGTACGAAGTACAGTATCGGTATATGCGTTTACATGCATGTACAAAATTACTCAGGAAGAGATCTTACAAACTCACTGAAATCTCAGTAACACAATAATTGATATTTACCCTTTAAAATCGCAAGCCCATAGAATTGTTAAGCCGGGTACTGATTAGCAAGCTGTAACATGTAACGTAACGGTTACAGAAACCAGTGAGTACGCAATTTCAGGAATGGGCTTCTACCTAAACCAAAATCGAAATTCGAAAAAATAGATTTTTTTTTTCATATATGTATACAGGAAATGCCTGATGTTGATCAAGCAATCATACTGCTCTTTATACAATTAGATCACTTTGGTGATCATGCCTTGGTCATTATGACGTACAAATGTTTTCTCGAGAATGTTTTTTTAAATAATGTCTAGATATAAAATATGACATTTACTACTAATCTTCATTCGTTTTTTTAATCCTCAGGCGATGACTACAAACATCTGGGATAACAAAGCTGGGGTAAAAAAGAGTTTGTTTGGAAATGCTAAATATATACTGGAGATTTTATTTGTAAGTCACCCACTGCACATATTATGTCACTGCTAGCATGTCTTGGACTGATATTCCTTGTCACATCGTGGTACTTTGTATTCCGATTCCCGGTCCAATTAAAGTAATTAATTACTCAAGATCTTACATTGGTGCAAAATTTTTGCAATGTCTACTGATTGTTTGAGCTTTCAAGTCCAAAATAAAGGGGAACCAGCTCGTTTATATATATATATATATATATATATATATATATATATATATATATATATATATATATATATATATATATATATATATATATATATATATATATATATATATATATATATATATATATATATATATATATATATATATATATATACATATATATATATATATATATATATATATATATATATATATATATATATATATATATATATATATATATATATATATATACACATATATATATATATATATATATATATATATATATATATATATATATATATATATATATATATATATATATATATATATATATATATATATATATATATATATATATATATATATAAATATATATATATATACATATATATATATATACATATATATATATATATATATATATATATATATATATATATATATATATATACACATATATATATATATATATATATATATATATATATATATATATATATATATATATATATATATATATATATATATATATATATATATATATATCTACATTTGTAGCACTAATACATTCAAAATTGTCAAAAAATTAATATATGATGCCTATAAAGTAGTATTTTATAACATATATTTTTTTTTTCTTAAAATTACTTATGTCAATATCAATTTATATCTACAAATATAGATATATATATATATATATATATATATATATATATATATATATATATATATATATATATACATATATATATATATATATATATATATATATATATATATATATATATATATATATATATATATATATATATATATATATATATATATATATATATATATATATCTACATTTGTAGCACTAATACATTCAAAATTGTCACAAAATTAATATATGATGCCTATAAAGTAGTATTTTATAACATATATTTTTTTTTTCTTAAAATTACTTATGTCAATATCAATTTACATTTTGTATTCTTGTTTATTTACATAGGTAAATCTCGCGACAAGCTTTTATATCATACACATTGTGTAATGTAATTAATTGATAGGTTTGATTTAAAGTTTATTTTCTTCTTTTTAGAGCATTTAAAACAAAAGATTGTTTTAAAAAACTGTTTTTTAACTATTAATTTATTTTTTAGTTATCGCTGGACATGTTTCTAAGTTCGTTCGTTTCATTTAATGCTTCTTTGTTGCATGGTTGAAGCGTACTTGTGCCTAACGAAACACAGTTCCGGGTTTGATTTGGAAGTTTTCCTTCTCCTAGGACAGATTGCAAACCAATGCTATTGACGCCCATCTCGCCAAATTACACAAGTCTAATAAAGTATGCAGCCAACTAAGGCGTACTTTTAAAATTCAGTTGCAAGATTTGACCCGAAAAATTAGACCCCAAATCGTAATCGGGGTCACCCAAACACCCCGGGAAAACAAAATTTCAGATGGATTGGAGCAACAAAGTTTTTGATCGCCATCTTAGATCTGCCATCTTGAAATTTTTTTATCGTCGGCAAGTTGACTCTTGTCGGTCCCTACATTTGATCGAGCACCACCAAACTATCCCTAACCTTTGCCGAGTTATAACTTTTTAAAATTCGTATAGCGGCCATCCTGTTCTCCGCTATTTTGATTTTCCCCCTGAACCCTTTCATTTGATATACACATCATGGGGGTAAATTAAAAAAAACATATCCAAATCCATATTGTGCATAAAAAATAACTGGTCCTCCATCTTGGGCGCCATATTGGATTTAGAATGACGTCACTAGCTAAGCATGCATTGTCATCCGAACTAAACGTGTATGCAAAATTTCAGCACAATCGGTTGAGGATAACTGCTTTAAAATTCAGTTGCAAGATTTGACCCAAACAAACATAAGAACAAACATTGCAAGTTAAATAAAAGCTTGTAAAAATAAGGAGAGTACGTCTCGTCATGTACCCCTTTTTAATTGTGTAATAATCATATCACATGTGGGCAAGTTGGACAAATTATGAAATTCCAATTTTTCTGTGATGAACCCGATAAAAACTGTCAAGATCTACGCCTATGTAATTGATTATACATCTGCATGCAGCTGCAACTGATTATAGAGACAATATCGTTGTTTATACGGAAACGCATTTTGCGAAATTGCCACAATATATAATAGAAATTATTAATAATTATATGAAGTCTGTACTTGAGTCTAAGAACATGTTATTATAAAAAAGTTCGAAATATAATTAACCCTAACCAAACACATATATACTTATATATATTTTTTATGGTTTTTATTTTTAGCGTTCAATTAAACGTCGATATGTATAATTGTAACCAATTGAGTAACATCCTATGTAACAACATTGTTAAATTACATACGCTCATGATACGATGATACTTTCATTCGTTTTTGGGGTCAGTCACGCCAAATATGAAAATAATTGGCTAAATAAGAGATGACCAGAAAGTTTCGTCGGTATATTATATACCTAGGTACATTTTATTTGTTTATTTTATATAATTTGAAAAGGATGATCAAACAATGGATCGCCTGAAAACAGTACAGATCAGAGTTTAATTCGTCTTTTTTATGAACACACTTTAGAAGAACTTTTACGATTAAAACCATATTAAAATTTTGCGCAAGCGATCAACCAGAACATCATAAAAAACGCACATCTTATAAATCTTTATTTCATCCGTGAATTAATGCATTGAAACATGCTTCAGAGAATAATATAATAAATAAGTTGTAAAATGTTTATTACTGGGAGTTTCAAAATATTACTGACGTAGGTCTACGTGCTTACTTGCTGCAGATAAAAATTTCATACATAATTTTATTAACGCTTCATAAGGTACACACAAGACAAATATT
>CAXKVY010013032.1:0-22637 GCA_964058915.1 Tetropium fuscum
AAATTGCCGATTCTGGTCTGCCGAAAATCCCCGAAGGAAGCATGAACGTCCAACCCACAGCCCCAAAGTCGTCGTATGCGCTGCAATGTCTGCTAGCGGTATAATCGGTCCGTACTTTTTTGAAGATCGAAATGGACGCCCACTTACAGTTAATACCGAACGATATTGTGCAATGTTACGAGGTTTTCTTGCGCCATCCCTACAAGAATTTGAAGGCATCAATTTACGGACTTAGTATCAGCAGGATGGCGCCACTTGCCATACATCAAATCGGCCTATTGAGGCCGTTCAGGAATTATTCCCTAATAAGGTAATCTCAAGAAGAGGCAATATTAACTGGCCACCTAGGAGCCCCGATTTATCGCCTCTCGATTATTTCTTATGGGGTTACCTTAAAAGTAAGGTCTACGAGAACAATCCAGCTAATATACTCCAATTAAAAGAAAATATTGCGGCAGAAATAACAGCAATCCCGATGGAAATGTGTGGACGAGTTATTAATAATCTTCGCTCCAGATTCGAGGAGTGCATACAACATAATGGACATCATTTAGACAATATTATTTTTAAATCATAAATTTCCTTTGCCTAGTTTTATTTTTCATAAAAAAATGATTAGAAAAATTTTCTGTGTTTTATTTATACCAATAGCAAAGTGCCGATACCCTTTCTGGACACCTTGTAATACATTCAATTCCCAAAAACAAAACAAAATCTTTCTCTGTGTTTTTTAGGAGTATATTAGGAACGGGTGCAATTTAAATAACATCTCTGGGAGTATAAAAACTTTAAAACGAAAATTAAAAACTGAAAAACTCACTTAAATTGTTCTTTTGGATCCCCGTCACTTGGTTTGGCAGGAAGCTTTTGTTGCAACATTCGTATTAACTCCGTCCAACACTCATTAGCATCCTAAAAAAAAGATGATTAAAATATAGCAGAATATAGGGAATGCTCTGTCTGTTAAGTTTTCCGACTGATCGGTACCTTAACTTGCTACTTATGCGGTGTCGACAACTATAACTGACTGTCAGCGAAACGCATATAGACCAGGGCTGATGCCTTTGAAAATGGTAAAAAGTGAAAAAAAAAAAATAGTACAACTTATGTATTTACACTTTTTTCACATAATCTCAAAATTTATGTGAAAAATTCGTTTGTTTTTTTTACAAAAAAAAAATTTTTTTAAAAGAAATTTGTCCTTGTTTTTCTCGTTAGATAAAAATTTTTCTTGCAAAAATGATATTTTTGTATGGTTTTGATAATAATTGAACTGTGGAATATTGTCTGAGGTTTTTCTACGACTACGTTCTCCTCTTTTAGTTGAATTAGCTGCTGGTACTGTTTTCACAGTAACTGAATTTTCAATTTCGGGGTAGGTACCCATTAAATAAATAGCTAAAATAATAAATAGCTCAAAACTGTATATGATTTAAAAAAAAAATTCGGATTCGAGTTTTTTTCGTTTCTTTGCATTTTCTGAGAACATTTACCATAGTAATGTATTTTTTTTACACCATCAGAAAGTAGAGATTTCAACGAACAAAAAGCCCACCGACTTTTTTAAAAAAGCAGATATTTTGACGCGAGAATTTTCGATTGAAAATTAGGATGCTTTTTCGATATTAAGTCAACATAAGGTAAAAAAATAAATATTTTAAATTAAAAAAAATTACAGTGTGTTTGGGACATAAAAAGGTAAGTTTTCACCAAATTTCTTAAATTTTTTTTTTGTAAAAGAAATAAAAAACCAAAAACTTGTGGATTTGAATTTTTCACATAAATTTTGAGGTTATGTGAAAAAAGAGTAAATACAAAAGTTGTAGATCTTTTATTACCTACAACTTTGCCATTTAACTTTTTTCCATAGGACTTGTAGTTTTGCCGGAAATCGAGATAAACCGTTTTTTACCCTTAAAAACTCACCCCCTCCACTTCCCGACCTCAGATCGCCCGTAAATTATTTTTCCTTTCATTTTTGTTATATTCGCCTCCTTTTCCAATGGGTTTTTCGTCCCAATATTATTTTTTTTGGTTTCAAAAATTATCGACCCTGGTCTAATAATGCAAATACAGATTATGAGATATGCCATATCGCATATTCATATCAGTGCAAGAACTGGGTTTATAGGGAATACACTGCAATATTAGGATATGTCTAAAATATCAATAGATAAATTATCGAGGAAATGGCGAAAAAGCCTCTTTTTTTTGATAATTTATAAATGCTTTTCACTTTTGCCATAATGGCCGACGACCCCATTGTGGTTCTCAAAATTTCAGCCAGATATTGTCTATTTAAACAATTGCCATAAGCAAGATAATGGATGTAGAGATGTTTAAAGAGGTTTGAACTACAAGGAAAATTGAAAAAATCAACAATTTGCTGAAAAATTTGATGTTAAAAAGTGCATTTATACGGCTGGTGTTTTTTTTGCTTATAAAGAAATAGAATAACCTAGTTATTTTTAATGATAAATGGCTTTGTTTTAACTACGGAAGATGGTATGATTCAGTATCAAGTTTAAAGATATTCTAGTATAGAATCTCTAATTTTCTATGGATCAAACAAATCAATGTCTTTAATAAGTTTACATGTTTAAATGCAGCAAATTTCAGATAAAAAATATTCCTCCAATCTTTATATCTCTTTAATCGCGATATACAGTACTTCTAATAAATATGCAAAGTGCACTGACCGCCTAAAGAAGCAATTGTTGTTGCCACATGTAATTCTCAAATTTCTCAATATTCAATTAACATATCAAATTCTACAATACTATATAAAAGTTGTATATATTATTTATGAATGTCATATTTATTGGAATGATGCGTTGTCTGTCTTTCATTTGACACAATCGGTAAACCCGGTAATCGTTCCTCTGCTTTTATTTACCCATTTACCCAGCATTGGCGGGTTGGCGGGACTATCGTGCATATTCTGTAAACTGTAACGGTCATTCGCGATAGTGTAGTGTGTTGGTCGAGATATCCGCGTATATGTAGTGCTGTTTTACTGTGAATGTGATACAATATAATATCAATGAACGATGGAAAATATTCCAAAACGTAGGCACTATCGAACTAGACATAACAAAGCTTGACCACCGTCAACGCTTACTGAAATTAATGATATATCCGAAACACACCTTAGTTAGTAGTTTGTTTAGTTTTTACCTGTTGCGAAAACCCTCCGTGTTCATTTTTCTCTGCAAATCTAGGAAATGCCATATGCAACACTTGCAATAAAACTATTGGTGGAATAGTGTTGCCCTTATCCATGCTTGAATACAAATCTCTAAGTGCTGCAGTTATTGACTGGGCCGGCATAACACCTCCCGCAACACCTACAAAAAGATACCTTCGCTATCATCTGAATGCTTGAAAAACCTTATAGCACAGGAAGTTTAGCATTTCACATCGGAAAAAATTATAGGGAGTTCTAAATTGGTGTACACGTATCTTCCAGCACCCCAGACAATCTGTGAAAGGTCCCAAAGATTCCGGTGTATGACTTTTGACAGCGGAAAAACGGCCCAAAAAAGGATTTTTTTCGTTTTATTGCCAATATTTTCACTCCTATCGATTCTACGGCTGTGTACGGTATAAGTACACTTAAGAATAAAGGACTTGTAGTTTTGCCGGAAATAGAGATAAACTGTTTTTTACCCTGAAACTAGAGGGTGATTTTTTTAGGGTAAAAAACGATTTATCTCGATATCCGGCAAAACTGCAAGTCTTATGGAAAAAAGTTAAATGGCAAAGTTGTAGGTAATAAAAAAATCTACAACTTTTGTATTTACACTTTTTTCACATAACCTCAAAATTTATGTGAAAAATTCAAATAACTAAGTTTTTAGTTTTTTATTTTCCTTTTACAAAACAAATTTTTTTAAGAAATTTGGTGGAAACTTACCTTTTTATGTCCCAAGTCCCAAACACACTGTAATTTTTTTTATTTAAAATATTTATTTTTCACCATTACCATTATTTTGCCGTGTTTTTGTTTTTAGCGGCAAATTATGGCACAAGTTAAATTTCGATTTATGTTGTTGAAAGCCGTTTTCTTCGAGGGTGCTTCGCTAAGTTCATATGAAGTTAGCAAAGCACCCCAAAAAACCAAAAACAAAACGGCTAAATTAATTTATCCACAACTAATTAGCGGCAAATTATGGCACAAGTTAAATTTCGATTTATGATGTTGAATGCCGTTTTCTTCGAGGGTGCTTCGCTAAGTTCATATGAAGTTAGCAAAGCACCCCAAAAAACAAAAAAAAAAAAACGGCTAAATTATTTCTCCACAACTAATTAGCGGCAAATTATGGCCCGAGTTAAATTTCGATTTATGATGTTGAAAGCCGTTTTCTTCGATGGTGCTTCGCTAAGTTCATATGAAGTTAGCAAAGCACCCCAAAAAACAAAAAAACAAAAACACGGCAAAATTAATTTTTCCACAACTAATTAACGGCAAATTACTCACACAGTAGTTTTGATTTTGGCTTAGGGTGCTCCGCTAACTTCACGTTCATTTTCAGTGTACTATTATTTTTTTTCACTTTTTACCATTTTCAAAGGCCTCATCCCTGGTCTGTAACACCTATATTTTTTTTCTAATTTTGACATTTAAATCGACACTTTTCAAAACCTTTTGACGTTAGGAAATGTCTTACTTCTCACAACCAGTTACGAAAAGTAAAATTTTACGCAACTGGTTTTGTAATAGATATTTATGTAATAATATTTACAAAGATATTGGCAAAAAACCGAAAAAAGATACTTTTTTGGGCCATTTTATAAATTTCTCTTCTGCTTCGTGAAGTGGTCATCACGAAGCACGCACATAGTTGTGGCTTCCATTATACAGTGTTCGCAAAAATATTGTACTTATGTATGCAATTTTAACAAAAAATGGTTTGCATAAACAACTGTTATAAAGATTAACGTTTCTTCTTTAACAGCATTACACTATAAAACACAGTAAAATGGTATATGGTTCTATTTGTGCATGGGACGCAAATAATTACGGAAAGTAGCAAAACAAAAGAAATTAAATTAAAAAATCATTATTACCTCCTTGAAAACCCTGCAGAGCTTCTCTAAGCTCTGGAACTACTTTTAAACATTGCACCGTAGCATTCATATAACAAGTGTTTCCTAAATTGGTCAAACCTGCTGGCAAATCCAACTACAACAAAATAAAAGTTCAGGAAATAAAGTACACAGTAATTTAAAGAAAATTCTGGTGGATGGCTTATATATCTTGGGGGATTGAAAAATGATAAATGACCTTAATAATAGACCATATTTACCGCAGACGCTAGTTCACTTTCATTCATGTCTTCTACAAAAACTGTTTTTTCTACGGGTTCTTTGGGAACATCCTCCTCTTTGCTACCCATCAATAAAATGGTAACGCCCTAAAGGTAAAACAAAACATAACTGGTCAATTATTCTGGATGAACACCTAAGAATAAGCACAAAACTAGAATACATATTCAGTGACAAAAAAATATGTGTATTTCGCCATAAAATTCCTCTATTGCGCTACCGCGGTTTTGGAAACCATATTAATGCTTAAGTAAGATATGCGGTAGCGCAATACAATAATTTTCGTAATCTTTAATTGAACAGCTGATAAACAATAACAGGACATGATAATTGGTGAAATAAAAATACATACATCCTTCAGTTTGAAATTATCCCAAACAGTATCTTTCAGTGTAAGCCCTTTTATCATAACTTTCTGCCTTTCTGGCTGGACTCCAGTTAAAGCAAATAGCTGAGCTTTAAACAACAAGGGGGGCTCATCTGTATTCACTTCTATACCGGGGTAGGATTCCTTTCCCCATTTTACTTTAACTAAAAATATAAAAAATGCACTTAAAACAAAGAATATGCTTAATAATGATAGTCGCGATATATTTTTTGAGGTTAGGACAAAAAAATATTAAAATGCTACTTACCTTTGTATTGCGGCATAATGTAGTGAACTAATTAATGTAGAAAATTACAATTAAATAATTAAAAATATACGCTACTAATATATTTCCTTGTACTTTCAAAAATTAACACAAAACAAGAATTCTCACCTCACAGCACAACTGTCATCAAAAATTAAAAGTCACAGCACGCAGTGCAGCCAACCGAGCCAACATTCAAGTGACAGTAGTGACACATTTAAGTAAAGCGAAAGTAACCAAACATTAAAACTGGCTCTGCTTTGCCTTTCCTTCATAAATTCCGTGTGATGAATCGAGGTTGACGGATGGAAATGTGTATTATTTACTTTTTTATTCTTACGAATTCTCTATAATTTTAGTGCGAAAAACTCGGGAACATTTGAATGTGATGTTTGTTTGTTGTGACAAGTGAAGTGCTCGAAAAACAATTGAAAATGGGCAACTGTTTTAGCAGCCCCTCAACGACTGATAGAATTGAAAGGAGTAATAGAGAAAGGATAGGTGTTAGCCCCATAGAAGATAATCCCTTGCAGGTAAATCCTATCCCTACACCGCCATCAGAAGTAGCTAGGGCTCCTGTGGTAAACCCAGCTGAGCCGGAGCAGCCTAGTGCAAGAATTTTCGTTGCTCTATATGATTACGATGCCAGAACTGATGAGGATTTAAGTTTTCGAAAGGGAGAACATTTGGAGATATTAAATGACACGCAAGGGGACTGGTGGCTTGCAAGAAGTAAACGGACCAGGCAGGAGGGCTATATACCTTCGAACTATGTTGCGAAGTTAAAGAGTATCGAAGCTGAACCGTAAGTGTTTTTTGAGTTATTAATTTAGGCATTTAAGTAATTTTTAACCGGCCCGTAGGTATTAAGTATTTTGAATTTTGATCATTTCTCACGAATATTTAACATAGAAAGTCATTTTCTACCGAGGTACCAATATAAAATAAAGAATAACTCGTAACTTGTAGTAGGAAATCTAGTATGAAGAACGTATCATTTATTGTGGTGTAGATAGTATATTGTATGTGACGTATGGATGGGAGAATAGAATAATAAGCAAAATACAAAGGTACTTAGATAGAGATAATAAATAGGTATTTTGATTTTGTGATTTACTACCAGTTGCTATAAACCAAGCCACCAAGCTTAAAATATGCCTACTAAATGTTTTGTTGATAATTTTCAAAAATTCGTTGACACTGCATTCTCTACATCTACAGAAGCATTTATGTATGATAGATAAAAGTAGGTACTTTACAAGTTAATTTAGTAGATACAAGTATAATTGGGACCTATTTTATCATAACATTCTGTCGTCTTTGAATTTGAAAGACAGAAAGTTATGATGACAGTTCTTGGCTAGCACAGTCAAATGTTTAAGTAACTTTTAACCAGCTCGTAGGTATAAAGTGGGTATTTTGATCATAGCCTACATTATATTAGGTACCTATAGTGATAATTTATGTTTGTATACATTTTAATATGAGTATTAGGTAAAAATTTAACGCTATAGTATTATACTGGCATTGATTAATACCTACTTCAGTGTCAGACGAAGGTGTGGGCCATAGATTAATATATTATATAGGGTGTGGGCCCTTCGAATGTGAGACAGCCCAGATTTTAAAATCGGTCGCCATGTTCTTGGGCTGTAATGCAGAGGCGTCTGCACTGTCTGCAGGTATCGCACAGGGCCGTATTAAGATTGATTTTCTTATTGAAATTATCATAAAGATGAAAATAATTGATTAGGTATCTATAAATGTATTTTCACTCAGATATTTTTTCTTAACTACCTACTTTGTATTAAAAGTTATTTGATACCTTTGATACCTACCCACATATTAATTTCGGAATTGTGTAAATTCATTTTTTACTATATTTGCCTAGGTAAGTATACTAAGTTTTAGCAATTGAACTAAATTGATAAAAATATTAAGTATAATATTAGGTATATATATATATATATATATATATATATATATATATATATATATATATATATATATATATATATATATATATATATATATATATATATATATATATATATATATATATATATATATATATATATATATATATATATATATATATATATATATATATATATATATATATATATATATATATATATATATATATATATATATATATATATATATATATATATATATATATATATATATATATATATATATATATATATATATATATATATATATATATATATATATATATATATATATATATATATATATATATATATATATATATATATATATATATATATATATGTATATATCTATATATATATATATATATATATATATATATATATATATATATATATATATATATATATATATATATATATATATATATATATATATATATATATATATATATATATATATATATATATATATATATATATATATATATATATATATATATATATATATATATATATATATATATATATATATATATATATATATATATATATATATATATATATATATATATATATATATATATATATATATATATATATATATATATATATATATATATATATATATATATATATATATATATATATATATATATATATATATATATATATATATATATATATATATATATATATATATATATATATATATATATATATATATATATATATATATATATATATATATATATATATATATATATATATATATATATATATATATATATATATATATATATATATATATATATATATATATATATATATATATATATATATATTATTATATGTATAATACAATAGGTATATACAATATTAGTGGGGGTGTCAGAGATGTTGATTTGGACGGAACTCATTGAAGTAGGGCTGAAAAAAAAATCAAAAAGATTTTTTCGCTGCGATATTTAGTGCCAAAGTAAAAAATGCCATAAAATAAAAATAACGATAAAATAAATACTGAAATTTTGTCAATTTTCAACTTGGAAGTGTTCAACAAACTGAAATCGTTGCGCTGATTTTTTCATGAATTTAAAAAAAAAGTTTACTGTAGGACCAATAGAAGCCGATATACGAGAGTTTCACTTTTTAAGCTGCGTAGCAGCCCTTCTAATTAACTTATATATTCGAAACATTGGCTGGTAATAAGTAGGAGGCTTAAGCTATACACTGAATTTTTTTCACAGCGAATCGAGCAATTTTTCGTGAAGAAATTCTTGTGCTGATAGTGCTGCTTATTTTACGCTCAATCAATCATATAACTTACAATTTTGCGTTTTAACCGAGGGGGTAACCACTCCCCGCAATACTGTCACAAATTTCTGCCGCAATCCTCGCAATCCCGCCGCAATCCTCGCAATCCCACCGCAATCCAACCGCAATCCCTGCAATATTTCCGCAATCCCCGAAATCCTTCCGCAATCCCCGAAATCCTTCCGCAATCCCCTCCGCAATCCACGCAATCCCCTCCGTGTTCTTCGCAATCCCTTAGAAATCTTCGCAATCCTCGGTAGTCGCCTCCCACTTCGCTCTTTTTGTCATTATTCTACACGGTCGCGACCGCGAATTTGACGATTTACGTGCAGTGTAAATAGTGCAAATAGAGTGGGTCGTTAAAAATGGAAGTTAGTACGTAACGTAAGTATTTAGCATTTTTTTAACAGTTTTTATGGGGACATTTGATTTCTTTTCCAGTTGTATTATACATATTTCAGTGCTGATATACGGGTTATTATAATGTAAATTTTTAGGTGACAAGTTTATATTTCCTCGCGAATTAAATAAAAAGTTGGGTTCAAACACATTACAGTCTATAGTTGATGTACCTACAACTAGTGAATTGGAAGACATCATTAAAAAAGCCAAAGAAGATGTGATTAAAGATGCATCACTTTTGGGAATTCGACTTACAGAAAGCATGGAAGAGGAGGCCTTAATAGAAGTGACATTGCCACAACTTAATTTTCAGGAAGATACTTTTGAACAAGCAGAAGTGGGAGTGGCTCGTGAAGATGCTCAGGAAGACGAGATCGATGACGATATAGAACAGTTAGTTGAGGTAGAAAACAGGCTAGAATTAAACAACGAAGATAAAGAAGAAATTGAACTTGAAATTGATAAAGAAAAAAATACATTTAATAATTTTCAAACTTTAAATATTAAAGATTTTACTGGTATTAAAACTGATACAGATAAATGAATGTTAAAAATCACCATTAAGAATAAGAATATGCTTGTGAAAAAATCTACTCTTTGTTGGTTATTTTTTTGCAAAACTAATAGACTATCGAGCGATAGATTACTTAGATTTAAGAATACACATTCTCGAAAAAAAATAGCAAAAAAGGTAAAAAAGAAACCACTAGTCCAAGAGTACGACTCTGATACTTCGGTAAGCGAAACCTGTTCAACTCAAAGTGAGTTTCAATGCGAAGTTTTTTCTGAAGAATCTGATGATGAACTAGAAGACCTACAGTCCGAAATTATTTCTAAAAAAGTCCAGATTGACATAGAAAATTATTACGCCGTCTGCTACAGCAGCAGTTGGTATATTGGAAGGGTCATAGAGAAGGTGAATACTGACCGAGATACTAACACGTACAAAATAAAATTTCTTAAATTAGAATTAGATAGTTATGTTTGGCCAAAAGAGGCAGATATTCAAGATGTTGCGGAAACCTTCATATTTTATGGACCATTACATCTCTTTGGAAATGGACCTTTTACAATAAAAAGATACGAAAAGAATCAAATAGAAAAACAATTCAAAATTGAAAGAAGGAAACTAAAAGACCTGCTATAGCTTCTAGATTTTGGTTTGGGTGGGTAAGTTTATTTGTTTATTTTACCCGTGGTTTTATTCAATTAATTTCTGTTCATGTTTTCAGAATTCGCCTAAAAACCTCAGCTAGACCTTCAACTTCGTTTAAAAAATCATAAAAAAAATCCTGGTACATTTTTTAAAGAATACATTTGTAATAATGTAATAAATCGTAATCACATCGTGAATATTAATTTTAATTAGTCCCTGCAATCCCGCCGCAATCCCCGCAATCCTGCCGCAATCCTACCGCAATCCCCACAATATTTTGCAATCCTACCGCAATCCCCGCAATACCCCCGCAATCGCCACAGTCCAGCCGCAATCCCCGCTTCAATCCTCGCAATCCTTCGCAATCCAATGATTTCCGCAATACTGTCACGTTTTTTACCCAGTGGTTACCCCCTCGGTTTTAACATAATACACAGTTTACGCTAATTTTTCATGTTTTTTCGTGGGATAACGTTGTTCCGTTGAATACATGGTGTCACTCGGTTATAAATGAATACACAAATATTTGCAATTTACTATTATTTATTTAAAACTATTTATTTAAAACAATTTACTATTATTTAAAATTATATGTAGTTTACCATAAAATATCCTCTACGGTCATTACTGAATGCATTAAATCATCTTCTTCTTCTTACTTTTTCGATAGACTCACACCAAATATAGTGGAAATATTTGCTAAAATCTCTTGTTTTCTGCCTCTATTACATCCGTGTTATCAAAATCATCGATGGCTGTTTTTTCAATGGTCGTGCAGTTTTTGCCCGTACAGTTGTTGCAGAATGAAGAGCAAGTTCCTGCGATTTTTTTATATACTTTTTATATGCAGGGGGGTTGTTAAAAATTATTAAATTTTGAAGCAGTTCAATGGTATTAGTCATTTCACAGGCACAAGGACCTAACCAATGATCCTATATAGGTTTCATTTGGTTATACCTCAAAAAAAAATTCCAAAGTCAGGGCTCTACACTTACTTTGATAGTACTGTAAGTCTATCTGAAAAAGGCCTCCTTGCGGTTTACATTTCCTTTTCGAATGGGCTTGTAAAAATAACTGTGACACGGAATTAATAAAAAGTACTTATTTCATTGTGCCATGTATATGTAACGCATAAACACTTATTTATGCGTTACATATGCATAGTACCGCTAATTATGAAATAAAAGGTAGGTGCATACATGCATGAATATTTTAACAATATGTACCTCATTAACTTTCTCCTATATTATTATTTTTAAATTAGAATTTTTGTAGAGAAAATATTGCATGCCAATACTTTGAGTCGAATACGATCGAAAGCACTAGTAAAACTAAGAGAATACAATGGGCAGTGGCGACTCGGGTCCTTTACATTTGGGTAGGCGATAGCCAAGGGGTAAAAAATAAGGAATAAGAAAATTTTCAATTTTTCAAGGTCGAACGCTTAAAATGAAAAAGTTGGATTCGTTCTGCTGAATATTTTACTTAAAAAATGGCTTTTTACACATCCACAATATGACGAAGGTTATCAATAACTTTGTTAATTTAAGGCCGATTTGGTTAATTTTTTTTCATCTATACGGCGTACAATATGTATGTATAGTTCAACGACCGGCAACTCTGACCTACACAATGTTTTTCATTGGCGTAGACATTTTTTTTTCTTAGGGGGGTGAAAGTAGAAGGTGATCTAGGATGGTAAGTACCTACATAAAAATAAAGTCAATGAACAATAGGTACCTACTTACAAGGGGTTAAACTACTTACAGGGGGTTAAAGTAGTAGGTTTTTATATGTAGATTTTCAACACTACAGCTGATATTGAATGCAAGTTTCCACACCACTCATGAAGTATTGCTTTCAGCGCGTTACCATTTTTCAGTGGGTGGTTCGCCAGTAGCCATATTTCCCACAAGAAACAAAAATAATATGTACAAACAGCTAAGTAGCCGTGAAAAATAAACTTTAAAACGGAAAAATGAAATAAATATATACCTATTCCAAAATAGAGCAAAAAATTTTTAACAAAAAATGAAACAATAAAATAAATATATATTTCAAAACATTCTCAACAAAAAATAAAAACAATAAAATAAATATACCCATATTCCAAAATAAAGCAAAAAATTCTCAACAAAAAATAAAAACAATAAGAGAAATAAAATAAATCACCTGTATCCAAAAATAAAGCAAAACATTCTCAACAAAAAATAAAAATACCTTAATAACTTCACTATTCACTATTTAATAATATTACTATCACTATTCATCACTAATATCATTAATTGCACTATTTATCACTAATAATCACTATTTATCACTAATATCACTATTTTCAGTCACTTTCCGCATTTTCCACTGTCGCTATCACCATTTCCAATATTAATCACAATGGGTTCTACGGCTTGATCAACCGCCAAATCCACATCCCACATTATCTGTTCTTCTTTCATCACGTGATTAATACATTTCTGCCAATTTTCTGCTGTGACATTTTCCATTGCTCCTCGCAGATGTCTCTCTACGTCAGCTAATTTAAAAGTCCGATTCACTCTTGCCACTTCTCCTTTTACTTGTGCCCAGATCAATTCAATGGGGTTCAATTCGCAGTGATAAGGAGGTAATCTTAGCAAAGTGACTCCATGAGTCAATGCCAGTTCATCCACTGCCAGTTTTTTATATTTATGGACATGGACCTTAGCAACTTGCAATAGTTCCGCCTTCAAGTAATTTTGTTCGTAAGAAATGCCCTTTTCTGTCAACCATTCTTGAATTTTTCTCTTTCTCCATGACTGTTGGGGTGTTTATTCACATTTTCGGCTATGATAAGGCGCATTATCCATAACCACGACACTTCCTAATTCCAAATGCTTAAGTACGCCGGCAAACCATTTCTCATATACTTCGGAATTCATTTCCTCGTGGTAGTCTCCGGTCTTCTTAGATTGAGATATCAGTTCTCCATTACGCAAAAATCCACTATCACTTCCAATATGCGTTATGATTAAACGGCGACCTATTCCAGACGGCATTTTTAAACCAGTTGTCCAGCCTTCAATCGCAGCTTGCCGTGCATTTTTCACTTTTCCATCCTGCCAGACTCTCTTCATAGTATGTCCTTCGTTGACCCACGTTTCGTCAGTGTAAAAAAATTTCCGCCCCTCGTTTCGAAACTTTTTTATTTTTCGAAGATAATCCATCCGCCAAGCAACTATTTCATATCTTTCTATGAGAATACTTTTTCGGTCTACTTTTCCATTCTTAAAATTCATGTCTTTCAAAATTTTTGCCAGACTACTCCTGCACATTTTAGGTATAATATCATTTTCACTTATACCTTGCAGCACCTTATCTAAAGTGGGCAATTCGTTATTTCTAAAGAAACCGTGGACCGTTCTACGTATCGCATTTTTTGCATCATCGTCCACTACAATCTTATTTCGACCGCTTTTTGGTTTCGGTGGCTGTACACTTCCATGTACCTTTTCTTCTCTTAAAAGTGTGTATATGCGTGCCTTTGATGCTTCTGTATAATCCGAACACATATCCACCAATTCATCCTTGTCGCGATGAGGGTGATCTCTCTGTATGCAGTAAAATACTCGTCAAATTATTCTTTTCTCACCTACCGATCGGTACTGCCTACGTTTTGGAATATTTTCCATCCTTCGCCGATATTATATTGTATCACAAATCACATTAAAACAGCACTATATATATATATATATATATATATATATATATATATATATATATATATATATATATATATATATATATATATATATATATATATATATATATATATATATATATATATATATATATATATATATATATATATATATATATATATATATATATATATATATATATATATATATATATATATATATATATATATATATATATATATATATATATATATATATATATATATATATATATATATATACACGCGAATATCTTAACGAACGCACTACACTATCGCGAATGACCGTTACAATTTACGTGCGTATAACCCATGGATCCTATGTAAGAGAGGGGACATCTGCTACTCCGTTCACTAAACACAGACGGCGCGTCATTTCGATGTATACCTACATAGGTAGGTATATAAACAATATATTAGCAATTCCCGCGAACACGCCACTGTAAGATATGCGAACCTGATCCTATTAGATCCGAGAATCCGATCCCGATCCGAGAGATACGATTCCAATAAGTTAAAAAGAGATATACCGCTTGAATATTCGTTATTGGAGAGGTCGTGGATCGGCGTTGCCGCTTTTAACTATAAAAATAAATGTTTACGTGATTGTCATATTTAAAGTAGACGTACGTAAGTAGTAGAAGAATTACATGTGGCAACTGCGCCGTATCTTATATGGGGTCAGTTAACTATAAGTACATATTGAATGAACTATAGTAGCTAAATTTATCAAGAATCTCACAGAGGATTAAATTAAAAAAAAACTAGGCAAATGTCCATATTATACAGGGTGACACAAAAAGTGCCTTTTTACGCTAACTTTAAAACAATATATGGAGTAGCCAACCTCTTACACCTTATAATTTCTTATTTTGTTATCAAGCTACATCTATTCATTACATTTTCTTTTTTATTTGTTACAATAACTTTTTTTTTTGTTAAAGATACAAGGGTTTCAGAAAAACGTTACTTCGTTTTTACGTTTTAAATTAACGTTTAAATTAAATTACGTGTAAACGTTTAAATTAACGTTTTAGAAAAACGTTAATTTAAATCCTCTGTGAGGTTCTTTATAAATTTAGCTACTAGTTGAAAAAAAATGTATCAAATCGGACTTAAATTAACAAAGTTATTGATACGCAAACTTCATCAATATTTTGAGTGGATCGTTTATTTTGCCGGTGAGTGTATTTATCCATACAAATGATTTTTATTTTTTTTATCCGAGTTGCAAAAGAAACAAAAATATATTTATTATACATTGCTGGCCAGTAATAGGTTGGAATAATTCAAAATTTAATTTTGGATGTATATGTCTTCTGAATATGTAATATGGAAATCAAAATACGGGTTTCAGGACGTTTTTGGAAATGTCATTGGTAATAAATGGCCTGAACATCATGTTTCTATCGTGCTCAGAAAAGGAATGTACAGGGTGTAAACTGAACACACCCCGACAAAAAATCAAAATTTCATTCTTACCGAGAATTTAGGAAAATCAAAATCCAGGTAAAATTTTTATATTATAGGTTACACGCCTATGGACCAATACGAAAAATAAATATGGCCGTTTTTTGATACCTTGCTTATTTTCGAATATACGGGGGTTTTATTGAAAATAGGACATTTTTTTGAAAATGAATCTTGCTGTTGAAAGTCAAAGTAAGTATTTTCCTTAGACAGATTGCAAACCAATGGTATTGACACCCATCTCGCCAAATTACACAAAAGTCGGAGTACGAAGTCTTAAAATTCAGTTGCAAGACTTGACCGGAAAAATTCGACCCCTAAATCATAAATCCTTTGCCGAATTATAACTCTTTAAAATTTATATAGCGGCCATCTTGTTTTCCGCCATTTTGAATTTTTTCCCGAAGGTCAGCACATCACAGGTTTCATAACATCATAATTAAAGGCTAATTAGATGCTAATTAAGTGCGCACACCACGATTTAAATGCTTTTCAACTTTTTCCGGAAATTAGAGATCTGCTGAAGGCCGAAAATCGTAGTATGCTCATCGGAATCATTGTAAAACCTAATTATTAATTAAAGGCTCATTAAATGCTCTAAGAAAAAGTGTAAAACATTTCGAAAAAGAAATTTTGGTTTTTTTTTTCGGACAAAGTTTTAATTCAGCAGATCAAGGCCAAAAATCATAGTATACAGATCGAAATCGTTGTAAAACCTAATTGGTAATTAAAGCCTCATTAAATGCTCTGAAAAAAGTCAAAGATTATTTGAAAAAAAATTTTTTTCAGATACGTTTGACTATAGCAAATCATGGCTGAAAATCGTAGTACAACGCGGGACCGTTGTAAGAACTTATTAATAATTGAAGGCTCAATAAATGCTCAAAAAAAAGCACACATCAATCGAAACGCCTACTTATTTTTTTTTGAAAATTTAGGATCTGCTAACTTTAGATGAAGTTAGCAGATCAAGGTCGGAAATCATGGTATACAGATCGGCATCGTTGTAAAACTTAATTAATAATTAAGGGCTCATTAAATGCTCTAAGAAAAATTGCGAAACGTTTAAAAACAATTTTTTTTCAATTTTTTTTGGCATAGGTATTTCGAACACTCAGCAGATATGGCTGAAAATCGTAGTAAACAGATCGGGATCGTTGTAAAAACTTATTTATAATTAAAGGCTCAATAAGTGCTTCACGGAAAAGTGCAAAGTATTTTGAAAAAAAAAAAATTTCTCATTTTTTTTCAGTTTGAACTCAGCAGATCAAGGCCAGAAATCATAGTATATAGATTGAGATCGTTGTAAAACCTAATTGGTGATTAAAGGCTTATTAATTGCTATAAAAAAACTAAAAAATAAAAATTAAAAAAAAATAAAAATTAAAAAAATAAAAATGTTTCCCAAATATTTTGCACTTTTCCCTAAAGCATTTATTAGGCTTTTGATTCATAAATAGGTTCTACAACGGACCCGATCTGTTAACTATGATTTACCGCCATGACCTGCTGAGTTCCAAATTTGTCCGGAAAAAATTGAAAAAAAATTGTTTTTAAAATCTTTTTTACTTTTTCTTAGAGCATTTAATGAGCCTTCAATTATGATATAAGTTTTACAACGATGCTGATCTGTATACTATGAATTCCGACCACCTAAATTTTCAAAAAAAAATAAGTAGGCCTTTCGATTGATGTGTGCTTTTTCTTTGACCATTTATGGAGCCTTCAATTATTAATGAGTTTTTTCATCGGTTCCGCTGTGTTTACTACGATTTTCAGCAATGATCTCCTTATAGTCAACCTTTATCCAAAAAAAGTTTTTCAAAATTTTTTTCAAATAATTTTTGACTTTTTTTCAAAGCATTTTATGAGCCTTCAATTACTAATAAGGTTTAAAACGATCCCGATCTGTATACTATGATTTCCGGCCATGATCTGAAGAGTTAAAACTTTGTCCGGAAAAAATAAACAAAAATTTTTTTGAAATATTTTGCACTTTTCCGGGAGGCATGTGATGGGACTCAATTATTAATAAGTTTTTACAACGATCCCGATCTGTTTACTACGATTTTCAGCCATAATCTGCCAAGTTCGAACTTTTACAATTGAACAATTGAAAAAAAAGTTTTTTTGAAATGTTTTGAACTTTTTCTTAGAGAATTTAATGAGCCTTTAATTAATAATTAGGTTTTATAATGATTCTGACAAGTATACTACGATTTTCGGCTTTATCTAAAGTTAGCAGATCTCTAATTTCCGGAAAAAGTTGAAAAGCATTTAAATCACGGTTTGCGCACATAATTAGCATCTAATTAGTCTTTAATTATGATGTTATGAAACCTGTGATCTGCTAACTTTAGGGACATCATGGAAGTGCATATAAAATAACTAGTTCCTTCTTTGGTACCATCTTTGGTAGCCCGCCATATTGGATTTCGAGTGACGCCATTTTATTTTCGTATTCTCCTCGGCAAATCCTTTCATTTGATGTTCATATCATGGAAGTGCATACAAATAACTAGCCATCTTTGGAAGTCCGCCATATTGGATTTATAGTGGCGTCATTTCATTTTTGTATTCTTCTCGGTAAACCCTTTTATTTGATACCCATATCATGGAAGTGCATATAAAATAACTAGTCCGCCATCTTTGGGTGTGCGCCATATCGGATTTATAGTGATGTCACTTAGCTAGCCATGCATTGTCATCCAAACAACACGTGCTTGCAAAATTTCAGCTCAATCGGTTGAGGATAACTACTTTAAAATTCAGTTGCAAGATTTGACCCGATCAAACATAATACATAGTTACATACATACATAGCAAGTTAAATAATAGCTTGTAAAATGCAATTTGAGTTGGTAATGGCCGAGTGCACCGTACGTGTTAATCCTGGATTAAGTTTAAGTCCGACTTATTTTGACATATTTGCATGCAAATGTGTCAAAATAAGTCGGACTTAAACGTAATCCAGGATTAACACGTACGGTGCACTCGGCCATAAGACCTCAAAAATCCAAGCCTAAATTTGGTAGCACTTTATGGATTTATCATTACTTATATTGCTGTGGCGTCCTCGCGTCCTCTCCCATTATACACTGTTGTGTTTTGCCAGTATCATCAGGGAATTTAATCAAACTTAATTTTGGTATAGGACTTCACTAACATCATTTTCATTAGCGAAAAAAAATTGCACTCATCGGAAACCCCACCTCCACTGCATATTCAAATTAAATATATTATTAAACCTACTATATTTTAGGTACTATAAGTACTTACTATATTGTTCAATGTGTAAATATATATTTCATGAGGTTCTCAAAAATGCAAAAACTACACGTATTTATTTACTTATCCAACTATTATAAAAAACCTGTCTGATTCTCGCCACTCGTAATTTATACTTTTCCATTTTTGAAAGCTGAAACTAGAAATGTCATAAATGTCACTTTATTTTACAAATGAAATTATAGAAACTAAATCTAAAGTTACTTAATAATTGTATAAAACTCGTTGGGCGAACAGTTTTAGTCTACTTTAAAATAGTTGACGACTGTCCTATATTGTTGTCCCTTTTTATGTTACTACCTATAAGTGAGCTTCAACAATTTCTTGCCTTTACGGTTTTAATAAAAATCCAATTGCATGAATCTTTTATTATAATGTAACAAATATATATTACAAATATCAACATAATGACTGCTGCATTGTTTTACGTAATCTACTTCTGCTCTAAATAATTTTTAAGTTTGGATCCTTGATATCTTGTTTTGCCTTGAACTTGATTATGGAGAGGGGATAAAATAGTTTTCAAATATATTTTTCGTCATAGCAGCTTGCAAATCAGTAGAAACTCTTCATATTAACAGCAGTCAACAACTTAGGTCTAATATTATTGAAAAAACTTAACTGACGGTGTTGTGCTGAGAACACACATCACAAAACCATTTAATATTCTGCTGGTTACTTTTCAAAAATTCCAGTTCAGTGGTGTTGTACGAGCTGCAGGTGTAATGGAGACCCTTGTTGCACTTCCCATTACATTTAAGCGTTTGGTCTAAAGTGTCTCTTATTTCTTCGTCGCATTTCACACAAAAATTTCTATTTTGCTCCGACATTTTTTTAGATTTGTAAATTTTGTTTACAAAATAATTGATTGACTCTTGTTTGAATTTTGTTGCCTGGTTTCAATAAAATCTCAGAATCTAGAATGCGTCTTGTTCATAGTGCCACAGAACAGAGAGCTTATACAGAAGCGAAGGTAACGGCGGTCCGTTTTCAGGGACCTTGAACAACTTGTTACACTGAGAGAAATGTGATATTAACATATTATTCTGTGATACATGACACTAAAACCTATCTACACGGAAAAAAAGTATTTCTAAAAATGACAAAATGTAACTGAAAAGGTAGTTGATTGCACGTTTTTGTAAACCAGCGAATAATGTAAGCATATTGATTGTTAGAATGAATGTTAAGTTACTTTGGATTGTGTAAACATGTTACAATGTTTAATAGAATTTATGGTAACATGAATAACTCGCTGCATATAGTAATATTATATACTAAATTAATTAGTCAAAATTAGAAGCAGCATGACTCTTGATTGGTGTAGTGAACATTATTCTTAACCACTTTCTGGTGGATTTCCTAAATTTTGCTTTGCTACATTTTAAAAATTAAATAAAATATCATGTAAGTGATATTTGTTTTTCCATATTTTGTATTAGTATTTAACTATTTTAAAAATTGAAAATATACATATTTCCACTTCCATTTTGAATGAGTGGAAATACCCCATTGTGGTTTTCAGTACCTTTTACAAACAAGCAAATAAAAACGTTTCAATTTCATATTTATAAGGGTTAATAGAAAGGAGAGGAAAATATTTAAACAAATTACAAATAGTCATAAATTTCTTTTTAAAAATATACTGGATACATGTCAATTAACATATATACCTACATAACATATTTATTAGGAATTCATTATATTTTAAGTAAAAGAAAAATCTTTAAAGTGTACTCGTATATGAAAGTTTCAAAATTTCCAGATATGATCTTATTACAAATTTAAACTATTAGAAACAACAAACAGAACGAGTGCATTCGTAAATGTAGTGATGAGCATTACTCCAAAAAAATATAGAATGTTCCACATCACAAAAATACTACATCAATTTTTATTATAAAAAACATATATCCGATCTATCGTATATCGAGATCTGTCTATACAAATATTTGTATTGAATGGAACAATACCTTTATTATTAAATGAGTAATATAGAACAAGTTGTATATTCAGTGAAAACCTAACGTTTTAAATAACAAATAGGTACCTACGTATATACACTGCTGGCCAATAGGTTGGAATAATTCAAATTTTTAGGGTAAGTTTCGATACATATATCTTCTGAACGATATGGAATATCAAAATACGGATTTCAGGACGTTTTTGGAAATTTCATCGACAAAAACTGGTCTGAATATCAATTTTCCATTATGCTCAAAAAAGGAATATACGGGGGTGTAAACTAAACCCCTAAAAAAATCAAAATTTCATTCTTACCGAGAATTTAGGAAAACCAAAATCGAGTTAAATTTTTTATACCGGGGTAATCTATGGACCAATTCGAAAAAACAAATTTGGCCGATTTTTGATATCTCGCTTATTTTTGAATATACGGCGTTTTTATTGAAATTAGGACAATTTTTTGGAAATGTATCTCTTACTTTTTAAAAACAAAGTAAGTAATGGATTTTTTTCTTATTTTCAAGTAAGCTTACATGCCTCTAGCTGCCTCAGTAGCTAGAATTGACATTTCTTATACAGGGTGCCTGCGAAAACATTTAATAAGCATGTGTCACGAAAAATCTGTATATTTAAATAAACTGTGTGCAGAACCCTGTATGATTAAAATGAACGATAATTTTAAAATTTTAAAACTGTGAAGGGAAACCTTAGAAAAATATCTCGAAACGGTTTTTTATTTTTCTTGATCGGATGAGTATTATCATAATTTACAGTTTCGTTGTAATTACAGGGTAAATCCCTATATAAAACATTTAAAAAACGTGCGGTAGTAACGATTAGCTGGTGGGCTAAGTATTGTAACAATCAAGTCACCACTGGATTACATTTAGTAATCGAAATTCTTCAATTTGACCTTTGAGAAGTTTGAAAAATGGTTTGCAGGTTCCTATCTTAATTTTATTAGAATAATTAATATAAATCTTAGCAAGCTAGAAGAGTAGTAAGCTAGGTAGTTTAATATCGACTAGGCCCTCCTCTGTTATTATAAACTTCCCGACATCTGTTTGGCATACTTAAGACTAGGTTATTGATATAATTTTGTGGGACATTTTCCCACTCCTCCTCAATGGCTTGAGACAGATCCTCTAAAGTTTCAGGTGAATTGGGCCTTGAAACTACCAACAATTTTAAGTAAGACCAAACATTCTCAATCAGATTTAGATCGGGTGATTTTGCAGGCCAATCCATCCTATGCACCTGGTTTGCTTCCAAAATCTGGTTAACAATATGGGCCCGATGAGGTCGGGCATTGTCGTCGATTAAAACAAATTCTTCTCCATAATTATCCGCATAGGGAATAACTATTGGAATTAAAATATTGTCCCTGTAGCGTTGAGCTGTAACAGTGTCGCGGG
>CAXKVY010013033.1:0-16328 GCA_964058915.1 Tetropium fuscum
CACAGCACAACTGTCATCAAAAATTAAAAGTCACAGCACGCAGTGCAGCCAACCGAGCCAACATTCAAGTGACAGTAGTGACACATTTAAGTAAAGCGAAAGTAACCAAACATTAAAACTGGCTCTGCTTTGCCTTTCCTTCATAAATTCCGTGTGATGAATCGAGGTTGACGGATGGAAATGTGTATTATTTACTTTTTTATTCTTACGAATTCTCTATAATTTTAGTGCGAAAAACTCGGGAACATTTGAATGTGATGTTTGTTTGTTGTGACAAGTGAAGTGCTCGAAAAACAATTGAAAATGGGCAACTGTTTTAGCAGCCCCTCAACGACTGATAGAATTGAAAGGAGTAATAGAGAAAGGATAGGTGTTAGCCCCATAGAAGATAATCCCTTGCAGGTAAATCCTATCCCTACACCGCCATCAGAAGTAGCTAGGGCTCCTGTGGTAAACCCAGCTGAGCCGGAGCAGCCTAGTGCAAGAATTTTCGTTGCTCTATATGATTACGATGCCAGAACTGATGAGGATTTAAGTTTTCGAAAGGGAGAACATTTGGAGATATTAAATGACACGCAAGGGGACTGGTGGCTTGCAAGAAGTAAACGGACCAGGCAGGAGGGCTATATACCTTCGAACTATGTTGCGAAGTTAAAGAGTATCGAAGCTGAACCGTAAGTGTTTTTTGAGTTATTAATTTAGGCATTTAAGTAATTTTTAACCGGCCCGTAGGTATTAAGTATTTTGAATTTTGATCATTTCTCACGAATATTTAACATAGAAAGTCATTTTCTACCGAGGTACCAATATAAAATAAAGAATAACTCGTAACTTGTAGTAGGAAATCTAGTATGAAGAACGTATCATTTATTGTGGTGTAGATAGTATATTGTATGTGACGTATGGATGGGAGAATAGAATAATAAGCAAAATACAAAGGTACTTAGATAGAGATAATAAATAGGTATTTTGATTTTGTGATTTACTACCAGTTGCTATAAACCAAGCCACCAAGCTTAAAATATGCCTACTAAATGTTTTGTTGATAATTTTCAAAAATTCGTTGACACTGCATTCTCTACATCTACAGAAGCATTTATGTATGATAGATAAAAGTAGGTACTTTACAAGTTAATTTAGTAGATACAAGTATAATTGGGACCTATTTTATCATAACATTCTGTCGTCTTTGAATTTGAAAGACAGAAAGTTATGATGACAGTTCTTGGCTAGCACAGTCAAATGTTTAAGTAACTTTTAACCAGCTCGTAGGTATAAAGTGGGTATTTTGATCATAGCCTACATTATATTAGGTACCTATAGTGATAATTTATGTTTGTATACATTTTAATATGAGTATTAGGTAAAAATTTAACGCTATAGTATTATACTGGCATTGATTAATACCTACTTCAGTGTCAGACGAAGGTGTGGGCCATAGATTAATATATTATATAGGGTGTGGGCCCTTCGAATGTGAGACAGCCCAGATTTTAAAATCGGTCGCCATGTTCTTGGGCTGTAATGCAGAGGCGTCTGCACTGTCTGCAGGTATCGCACAGGGCCGTATTAAGATTGATTTTCTTATTGAAATTATCATAAAGATGAAAATAATTGATTAGGTATCTATAAATGTATTTTCACTCAGATATTTTTTCTTAACTACCTACTTTGTATTAAAAGTTATTTGATACCTTTGATACCTACCCACATATTAATTTCGGAATTGTGTAAATTCATTTTTTACTATATTTGCCTAGGTAAGTATACTAAGTTTTAGCAATTGAACTAAATTGATAAAAATATTAAGTATAATATTAGGTATATATATATATATATATATATATATATATATATATATATATATATATATATATATATATATATATATATATATATATATATATATATATATATATATATATATATATATATATATATATATATATATATATATATATATATATATATATATATATATATATATATATATATATATATATATATATATATATATATATATATATATATATATATATATATATATATATATATATATATATATATATATATATATATATATATATATATATATATATATATATATATATATATATATATATATATATATATATATATATATATATATATATATATATATATATATATATATATGTATATATCTATATATATATATATATATATATATATATATATATATATATATATATATATATATATATATATATATATATATATATATATATATATATATATATATATATATATATATATATATATATATATATATATATATATATATATATATATATATATATATATATATATATATATATATATATATATATATATATATATATATATATATATATATATATATATATATATATATATATATATATATATATATATATATATATATATATATATATATATATATATATATATATATATATATATATATATATATATATATATATATATATATATATATATATATATATATATATATATATATATATATATATATATATATATATATATATATATATATATATATATATATATATATATATATATATATATATATATATATATATATATATATATATATATATATATATATATATATATATATATATATATATATATATATATATTATTATATGTATAATACAATAGGTATATACAATATTAGTGGGGGTGTCAGAGATGTTGATTTGGACGGAACTCATTGAAGTAGGGCTGAAAAAAAAATCAAAAAGATTTTTTCGCTGCGATATTTAGTGCCAAAGTAAAAAATGCCATAAAATAAAAATAACGATAAAATAAATACTGAAATTTTGTCAATTTTCAACTTGGAAGTGTTCAACAAACTGAAATCGTTGCGCTGATTTTTTCATGAATTTAAAAAAAAAGTTTACTGTAGGACCAATAGAAGCCGATATACGAGAGTTTCACTTTTTAAGCTGCGTAGCAGCCCTTCTAATTAACTTATATATTCGAAACATTGGCTGGTAATAAGTAGGAGGCTTAAGCTATACACTGAATTTTTTTCACAGCGAATCGAGCAATTTTTCGTGAAGAAATTCTTGTGCTGATAGTGCTGCTTATTTTACGCTCAATCAATCATATAACTTACAATTTTGCGTTTTAACCGAGGGGGTAACCACTCCCCGCAATACTGTCACAAATTTCTGCCGCAATCCTCGCAATCCCGCCGCAATCCTCGCAATCCCACCGCAATCCAACCGCAATCCCTGCAATATTTCCGCAATCCCCGAAATCCTTCCGCAATCCCCGAAATCCTTCCGCAATCCCCTCCGCAATCCACGCAATCCCCTCCGTGTTCTTCGCAATCCCTTAGAAATCTTCGCAATCCTCGGTAGTCGCCTCCCACTTCGCTCTTTTTGTCATTATTCTACACGGTCGCGACCGCGAATTTGACGATTTACGTGCAGTGTAAATAGTGCAAATAGAGTGGGTCGTTAAAAATGGAAGTTAGTACGTAACGTAAGTATTTAGCATTTTTTTAACAGTTTTTATGGGGACATTTGATTTCTTTTCCAGTTGTATTATACATATTTCAGTGCTGATATACGGGTTATTATAATGTAAATTTTTAGGTGACAAGTTTATATTTCCTCGCGAATTAAATAAAAAGTTGGGTTCAAACACATTACAGTCTATAGTTGATGTACCTACAACTAGTGAATTGGAAGACATCATTAAAAAAGCCAAAGAAGATGTGATTAAAGATGCATCACTTTTGGGAATTCGACTTACAGAAAGCATGGAAGAGGAGGCCTTAATAGAAGTGACATTGCCACAACTTAATTTTCAGGAAGATACTTTTGAACAAGCAGAAGTGGGAGTGGCTCGTGAAGATGCTCAGGAAGACGAGATCGATGACGATATAGAACAGTTAGTTGAGGTAGAAAACAGGCTAGAATTAAACAACGAAGATAAAGAAGAAATTGAACTTGAAATTGATAAAGAAAAAAATACATTTAATAATTTTCAAACTTTAAATATTAAAGATTTTACTGGTATTAAAACTGATACAGATAAATGAATGTTAAAAATCACCATTAAGAATAAGAATATGCTTGTGAAAAAATCTACTCTTTGTTGGTTATTTTTTTGCAAAACTAATAGACTATCGAGCGATAGATTACTTAGATTTAAGAATACACATTCTCGAAAAAAAATAGCAAAAAAGGTAAAAAAGAAACCACTAGTCCAAGAGTACGACTCTGATACTTCGGTAAGCGAAACCTGTTCAACTCAAAGTGAGTTTCAATGCGAAGTTTTTTCTGAAGAATCTGATGATGAACTAGAAGACCTACAGTCCGAAATTATTTCTAAAAAAGTCCAGATTGACATAGAAAATTATTACGCCGTCTGCTACAGCAGCAGTTGGTATATTGGAAGGGTCATAGAGAAGGTGAATACTGACCGAGATACTAACACGTACAAAATAAAATTTCTTAAATTAGAATTAGATAGTTATGTTTGGCCAAAAGAGGCAGATATTCAAGATGTTGCGGAAACCTTCATATTTTATGGACCATTACATCTCTTTGGAAATGGACCTTTTACAATAAAAAGATACGAAAAGAATCAAATAGAAAAACAATTCAAAATTGAAAGAAGGAAACTAAAAGACCTGCTATAGCTTCTAGATTTTGGTTTGGGTGGGTAAGTTTATTTGTTTATTTTACCCGTGGTTTTATTCAATTAATTTCTGTTCATGTTTTCAGAATTCGCCTAAAAACCTCAGCTAGACCTTCAACTTCGTTTAAAAAATCATAAAAAAAATCCTGGTACATTTTTTAAAGAATACATTTGTAATAATGTAATAAATCGTAATCACATCGTGAATATTAATTTTAATTAGTCCCTGCAATCCCGCCGCAATCCCCGCAATCCTGCCGCAATCCTACCGCAATCCCCACAATATTTTGCAATCCTACCGCAATCCCCGCAATACCCCCGCAATCGCCACAGTCCAGCCGCAATCCCCGCTTCAATCCTCGCAATCCTTCGCAATCCAATGATTTCCGCAATACTGTCACGTTTTTTACCCAGTGGTTACCCCCTCGGTTTTAACATAATACACAGTTTACGCTAATTTTTCATGTTTTTTCGTGGGATAACGTTGTTCCGTTGAATACATGGTGTCACTCGGTTATAAATGAATACACAAATATTTGCAATTTACTATTATTTATTTAAAACTATTTATTTAAAACAATTTACTATTATTTAAAATTATATGTAGTTTACCATAAAATATCCTCTACGGTCATTACTGAATGCATTAAATCATCTTCTTCTTCTTACTTTTTCGATAGACTCACACCAAATATAGTGGAAATATTTGCTAAAATCTCTTGTTTTCTGCCTCTATTACATCCGTGTTATCAAAATCATCGATGGCTGTTTTTTCAATGGTCGTGCAGTTTTTGCCCGTACAGTTGTTGCAGAATGAAGAGCAAGTTCCTGCGATTTTTTTATATACTTTTTATATGCAGGGGGGTTGTTAAAAATTATTAAATTTTGAAGCAGTTCAATGGTATTAGTCATTTCACAGGCACAAGGACCTAACCAATGATCCTATATAGGTTTCATTTGGTTATACCTCAAAAAAAAATTCCAAAGTCAGGGCTCTACACTTACTTTGATAGTACTGTAAGTCTATCTGAAAAAGGCCTCCTTGCGGTTTACATTTCCTTTTCGAATGGGCTTGTAAAAATAACTGTGACACGGAATTAATAAAAAGTACTTATTTCATTGTGCCATGTATATGTAACGCATAAACACTTATTTATGCGTTACATATGCATAGTACCGCTAATTATGAAATAAAAGGTAGGTGCATACATGCATGAATATTTTAACAATATGTACCTCATTAACTTTCTCCTATATTATTATTTTTAAATTAGAATTTTTGTAGAGAAAATATTGCATGCCAATACTTTGAGTCGAATACGATCGAAAGCACTAGTAAAACTAAGAGAATACAATGGGCAGTGGCGACTCGGGTCCTTTACATTTGGGTAGGCGATAGCCAAGGGGTAAAAAATAAGGAATAAGAAAATTTTCAATTTTTCAAGGTCGAACGCTTAAAATGAAAAAGTTGGATTCGTTCTGCTGAATATTTTACTTAAAAAATGGCTTTTTACACATCCACAATATGACGAAGGTTATCAATAACTTTGTTAATTTAAGGCCGATTTGGTTAATTTTTTTTCATCTATACGGCGTACAATATGTATGTATAGTTCAACGACCGGCAACTCTGACCTACACAATGTTTTTCATTGGCGTAGACATTTTTTTTTCTTAGGGGGGTGAAAGTAGAAGGTGATCTAGGATGGTAAGTACCTACATAAAAATAAAGTCAATGAACAATAGGTACCTACTTACAAGGGGTTAAACTACTTACAGGGGGTTAAAGTAGTAGGTTTTTATATGTAGATTTTCAACACTACAGCTGATATTGAATGCAAGTTTCCACACCACTCATGAAGTATTGCTTTCAGCGCGTTACCATTTTTCAGTGGGTGGTTCGCCAGTAGCCATATTTCCCACAAGAAACAAAAATAATATGTACAAACAGCTAAGTAGCCGTGAAAAATAAACTTTAAAACGGAAAAATGAAATAAATATATACCTATTCCAAAATAGAGCAAAAAATTTTTAACAAAAAATGAAACAATAAAATAAATATATATTTCAAAACATTCTCAACAAAAAATAAAAACAATAAAATAAATATACCCATATTCCAAAATAAAGCAAAAAATTCTCAACAAAAAATAAAAACAATAAGAGAAATAAAATAAATCACCTGTATCCAAAAATAAAGCAAAACATTCTCAACAAAAAATAAAAATACCTTAATAACTTCACTATTCACTATTTAATAATATTACTATCACTATTCATCACTAATATCATTAATTGCACTATTTATCACTAATAATCACTATTTATCACTAATATCACTATTTTCAGTCACTTTCCGCATTTTCCACTGTCGCTATCACCATTTCCAATATTAATCACAATGGGTTCTACGGCTTGATCAACCGCCAAATCCACATCCCACATTATCTGTTCTTCTTTCATCACGTGATTAATACATTTCTGCCAATTTTCTGCTGTGACATTTTCCATTGCTCCTCGCAGATGTCTCTCTACGTCAGCTAATTTAAAAGTCCGATTCACTCTTGCCACTTCTCCTTTTACTTGTGCCCAGATCAATTCAATGGGGTTCAATTCGCAGTGATAAGGAGGTAATCTTAGCAAAGTGACTCCATGAGTCAATGCCAGTTCATCCACTGCCAGTTTTTTATATTTATGGACATGGACCTTAGCAACTTGCAATAGTTCCGCCTTCAAGTAATTTTGTTCGTAAGAAATGCCCTTTTCTGTCAACCATTCTTGAATTTTTCTCTTTCTCCATGACTGTTGGGGTGTTTATTCACATTTTCGGCTATGATAAGGCGCATTATCCATAACCACGACACTTCCTAATTCCAAATGCTTAAGTACGCCGGCAAACCATTTCTCATATACTTCGGAATTCATTTCCTCGTGGTAGTCTCCGGTCTTCTTAGATTGAGATATCAGTTCTCCATTACGCAAAAATCCACTATCACTTCCAATATGCGTTATGATTAAACGGCGACCTATTCCAGACGGCATTTTTAAACCAGTTGTCCAGCCTTCAATCGCAGCTTGCCGTGCATTTTTCACTTTTCCATCCTGCCAGACTCTCTTCATAGTATGTCCTTCGTTGACCCACGTTTCGTCAGTGTAAAAAAATTTCCGCCCCTCGTTTCGAAACTTTTTTATTTTTCGAAGATAATCCATCCGCCAAGCAACTATTTCATATCTTTCTATGAGAATACTTTTTCGGTCTACTTTTCCATTCTTAAAATTCATGTCTTTCAAAATTTTTGCCAGACTACTCCTGCACATTTTAGGTATAATATCATTTTCACTTATACCTTGCAGCACCTTATCTAAAGTGGGCAATTCGTTATTTCTAAAGAAACCGTGGACCGTTCTACGTATCGCATTTTTTGCATCATCGTCCACTACAATCTTATTTCGACCGCTTTTTGGTTTCGGTGGCTGTACACTTCCATGTACCTTTTCTTCTCTTAAAAGTGTGTATATGCGTGCCTTTGATGCTTCTGTATAATCCGAACACATATCCACCAATTCATCCTTGTCGCGATGAGGGTGATCTCTCTGTATGCAGTAAAATACTCGTCAAATTATTCTTTTCTCACCTACCGATCGGTACTGCCTACGTTTTGGAATATTTTCCATCCTTCGCCGATATTATATTGTATCACAAATCACATTAAAACAGCACTATATATATATATATATATATATATATATATATATATATATATATATATATATATATATATATATATATATATATATATATATATATATATATATATATATATATATATATATATATATATATATATATATATATATATATATATATATATATATATATATATATATATATATATATATATATATATATATATATATATATATATATATATATATATATATATATATATATATATATATATATATATATACACGCGAATATCTTAACGAACGCACTACACTATCGCGAATGACCGTTACAATTTACGTGCGTATAACCCATGGATCCTATGTAAGAGAGGGGACATCTGCTACTCCGTTCACTAAACACAGACGGCGCGTCATTTCGATGTATACCTACATAGGTAGGTATATAAACAATATATTAGCAATTCCCGCGAACACGCCACTGTAAGATATGCGAACCTGATCCTATTAGATCCGAGAATCCGATCCCGATCCGAGAGATACGATTCCAATAAGTTAAAAAGAGATATACCGCTTGAATATTCGTTATTGGAGAGGTCGTGGATCGGCGTTGCCGCTTTTAACTATAAAAATAAATGTTTACGTGATTGTCATATTTAAAGTAGACGTACGTAAGTAGTAGAAGAATTACATGTGGCAACTGCGCCGTATCTTATATGGGGTCAGTTAACTATAAGTACATATTGAATGAACTATAGTAGCTAAATTTATCAAGAATCTCACAGAGGATTAAATTAAAAAAAAACTAGGCAAATGTCCATATTATACAGGGTGACACAAAAAGTGCCTTTTTACGCTAACTTTAAAACAATATATGGAGTAGCCAACCTCTTACACCTTATAATTTCTTATTTTGTTATCAAGCTACATCTATTCATTACATTTTCTTTTTTATTTGTTACAATAACTTTTTTTTTTGTTAAAGATACAAGGGTTTCAGAAAAACGTTACTTCGTTTTTACGTTTTAAATTAACGTTTAAATTAAATTACGTGTAAACGTTTAAATTAACGTTTTAGAAAAACGTTAATTTAAATCCTCTGTGAGGTTCTTTATAAATTTAGCTACTAGTTGAAAAAAAATGTATCAAATCGGACTTAAATTAACAAAGTTATTGATACGCAAACTTCATCAATATTTTGAGTGGATCGTTTATTTTGCCGGTGAGTGTATTTATCCATACAAATGATTTTTATTTTTTTTATCCGAGTTGCAAAAGAAACAAAAATATATTTATTATACATTGCTGGCCAGTAATAGGTTGGAATAATTCAAAATTTAATTTTGGATGTATATGTCTTCTGAATATGTAATATGGAAATCAAAATACGGGTTTCAGGACGTTTTTGGAAATGTCATTGGTAATAAATGGCCTGAACATCATGTTTCTATCGTGCTCAGAAAAGGAATGTACAGGGTGTAAACTGAACACACCCCGACAAAAAATCAAAATTTCATTCTTACCGAGAATTTAGGAAAATCAAAATCCAGGTAAAATTTTTATATTATAGGTTACACGCCTATGGACCAATACGAAAAATAAATATGGCCGTTTTTTGATACCTTGCTTATTTTCGAATATACGGGGGTTTTATTGAAAATAGGACATTTTTTTGAAAATGAATCTTGCTGTTGAAAGTCAAAGTAAGTATTTTCCTTAGACAGATTGCAAACCAATGGTATTGACACCCATCTCGCCAAATTACACAAAAGTCGGAGTACGAAGTCTTAAAATTCAGTTGCAAGACTTGACCGGAAAAATTCGACCCCTAAATCATAAATCCTTTGCCGAATTATAACTCTTTAAAATTTATATAGCGGCCATCTTGTTTTCCGCCATTTTGAATTTTTTCCCGAAGGTCAGCACATCACAGGTTTCATAACATCATAATTAAAGGCTAATTAGATGCTAATTAAGTGCGCACACCACGATTTAAATGCTTTTCAACTTTTTCCGGAAATTAGAGATCTGCTGAAGGCCGAAAATCGTAGTATGCTCATCGGAATCATTGTAAAACCTAATTATTAATTAAAGGCTCATTAAATGCTCTAAGAAAAAGTGTAAAACATTTCGAAAAAGAAATTTTGGTTTTTTTTTTCGGACAAAGTTTTAATTCAGCAGATCAAGGCCAAAAATCATAGTATACAGATCGAAATCGTTGTAAAACCTAATTGGTAATTAAAGCCTCATTAAATGCTCTGAAAAAAGTCAAAGATTATTTGAAAAAAAATTTTTTTCAGATACGTTTGACTATAGCAAATCATGGCTGAAAATCGTAGTACAACGCGGGACCGTTGTAAGAACTTATTAATAATTGAAGGCTCAATAAATGCTCAAAAAAAAGCACACATCAATCGAAACGCCTACTTATTTTTTTTTGAAAATTTAGGATCTGCTAACTTTAGATGAAGTTAGCAGATCAAGGTCGGAAATCATGGTATACAGATCGGCATCGTTGTAAAACTTAATTAATAATTAAGGGCTCATTAAATGCTCTAAGAAAAATTGCGAAACGTTTAAAAACAATTTTTTTTCAATTTTTTTTGGCATAGGTATTTCGAACACTCAGCAGATATGGCTGAAAATCGTAGTAAACAGATCGGGATCGTTGTAAAAACTTATTTATAATTAAAGGCTCAATAAGTGCTTCACGGAAAAGTGCAAAGTATTTTGAAAAAAAAAAAATTTCTCATTTTTTTTCAGTTTGAACTCAGCAGATCAAGGCCAGAAATCATAGTATATAGATTGAGATCGTTGTAAAACCTAATTGGTGATTAAAGGCTTATTAATTGCTATAAAAAAACTAAAAAATAAAAATTAAAAAAAAATAAAAATTAAAAAAATAAAAATGTTTCCCAAATATTTTGCACTTTTCCCTAAAGCATTTATTAGGCTTTTGATTCATAAATAGGTTCTACAACGGACCCGATCTGTTAACTATGATTTACCGCCATGACCTGCTGAGTTCCAAATTTGTCCGGAAAAAATTGAAAAAAAATTGTTTTTAAAATCTTTTTTACTTTTTCTTAGAGCATTTAATGAGCCTTCAATTATGATATAAGTTTTACAACGATGCTGATCTGTATACTATGAATTCCGACCACCTAAATTTTCAAAAAAAAATAAGTAGGCCTTTCGATTGATGTGTGCTTTTTCTTTGACCATTTATGGAGCCTTCAATTATTAATGAGTTTTTTCATCGGTTCCGCTGTGTTTACTACGATTTTCAGCAATGATCTCCTTATAGTCAACCTTTATCCAAAAAAAGTTTTTCAAAATTTTTTTCAAATAATTTTTGACTTTTTTTCAAAGCATTTTATGAGCCTTCAATTACTAATAAGGTTTAAAACGATCCCGATCTGTATACTATGATTTCCGGCCATGATCTGAAGAGTTAAAACTTTGTCCGGAAAAAATAAACAAAAATTTTTTTGAAATATTTTGCACTTTTCCGGGAGGCATGTGATGGGACTCAATTATTAATAAGTTTTTACAACGATCCCGATCTGTTTACTACGATTTTCAGCCATAATCTGCCAAGTTCGAACTTTTACAATTGAACAATTGAAAAAAAAGTTTTTTTGAAATGTTTTGAACTTTTTCTTAGAGAATTTAATGAGCCTTTAATTAATAATTAGGTTTTATAATGATTCTGACAAGTATACTACGATTTTCGGCTTTATCTAAAGTTAGCAGATCTCTAATTTCCGGAAAAAGTTGAAAAGCATTTAAATCACGGTTTGCGCACATAATTAGCATCTAATTAGTCTTTAATTATGATGTTATGAAACCTGTGATCTGCTAACTTTAGGGACATCATGGAAGTGCATATAAAATAACTAGTTCCTTCTTTGGTACCATCTTTGGTAGCCCGCCATATTGGATTTCGAGTGACGCCATTTTATTTTCGTATTCTCCTCGGCAAATCCTTTCATTTGATGTTCATATCATGGAAGTGCATACAAATAACTAGCCATCTTTGGAAGTCCGCCATATTGGATTTATAGTGGCGTCATTTCATTTTTGTATTCTTCTCGGTAAACCCTTTTATTTGATACCCATATCATGGAAGTGCATATAAAATAACTAGTCCGCCATCTTTGGGTGTGCGCCATATCGGATTTATAGTGATGTCACTTAGCTAGCCATGCATTGTCATCCAAACAACACGTGCTTGCAAAATTTCAGCTCAATCGGTTGAGGATAACTACTTTAAAATTCAGTTGCAAGATTTGACCCGATCAAACATAATACATAGTTACATACATACATAGCAAGTTAAATAATAGCTTGTAAAATGCAATTTGAGTTGGTAATGGCCGAGTGCACCGTACGTGTTAATCCTGGATTAAGTTTAAGTCCGACTTATTTTGACATATTTGCATGCAAATGTGTCAAAATAAGTCGGACTTAAACGTAATCCAGGATTAACACGTACGGTGCACTCGGCCATAAGACCTCAAAAATCCAAGCCTAAATTTGGTAGCACTTTATGGATTTATCATTACTTATATTGCTGTGGCGTCCTCGCGTCCTCTCCCATTATACACTGTTGTGTTTTGCCAGTATCATCAGGGAATTTAATCAAACTTAATTTTGGTATAGGACTTCACTAACATCATTTTCATTAGCGAAAAAAAATTGCACTCATCGGAAACCCCACCTCCACTGCATATTCAAATTAAATATATTATTAAACCTACTATATTTTAGGTACTATAAGTACTTACTATATTGTTCAATGTGTAAATATATATTTCATGAGGTTCTCAAAAATGCAAAAACTACACGTATTTATTTACTTATCCAACTATTATAAAAAACCTGTCTGATTCTCGCCACTCGTAATTTATACTTTTCCATTTTTGAAAGCTGAAACTAGAAATGTCATAAATGTCACTTTATTTTACAAATGAAATTATAGAAACTAAATCTAAAGTTACTTAATAATTGTATAAAACTCGTTGGGCGAACAGTTTTAGTCTACTTTAAAATAGTTGACGACTGTCCTATATTGTTGTCCCTTTTTATGTTACTACCTATAAGTGAGCTTCAACAATTTCTTGCCTTTACGGTTTTAATAAAAATCCAATTGCATGAATCTTTTATTATAATGTAACAAATATATATTACAAATATCAACATAATGACTGCTGCATTGTTTTACGTAATCTACTTCTGCTCTAAATAATTTTTAAGTTTGGATCCTTGATATCTTGTTTTGCCTTGAACTTGATTATGGAGAGGGGATAAAATAGTTTTCAAATATATTTTTCGTCATAGCAGCTTGCAAATCAGTAGAAACTCTTCATATTAACAGCAGTCAACAACTTAGGTCTAATATTATTGAAAAAACTTAACTGACGGTGTTGTGCTGAGAACACACATCACAAAACCATTTAATATTCTGCTGGTTACTTTTCAAAAATTCCAGTTCAGTGGTGTTGTACGAGCTGCAGGTGTAATGGAGACCCTTGTTGCACTTCCCATTACATTTAAGCGTTTGGTCTAAAGTGTCTCTTATTTCTTCGTCGCATTTCACACAAAAATTTCTATTTTGCTCCGACATTTTTTTAGATTTGTAAATTTTGTTTACAAAATAATTGATTGACTCTTGTTTGAATTTTGTTGCCTGGTTTCAATAAAATCTCAGAATCTAGAATGCGTCTTGTTCATAGTGCCACAGAACAGAGAGCTTATACAGAAGCGAAGGTAACGGCGGTCCGTTTTCAGGGACCTTGAACAACTTGTTACACTGAGAGAAATGTGATATTAACATATTATTCTGTGATACATGACACTAAAACCTATCTACACGGAAAAAAAGTATTTCTAAAAATGACAAAATGTAACTGAAAAGGTAGTTGATTGCACGTTTTTGTAAACCAGCGAATAATGTAAGCATATTGATTGTTAGAATGAATGTTAAGTTACTTTGGATTGTGTAAACATGTTACAATGTTTAATAGAATTTATGGTAACATGAATAACTCGCTGCATATAGTAATATTATATACTAAATTAATTAGTCAAAATTAGAAGCAGCATGACTCTTGATTGGTGTAGTGAACATTATTCTTAACCACTTTCTGGTGGATTTCCTAAATTTTGCTTTGCTACATTTTAAAAATTAAATAAAATATCATGTAAGTGATATTTGTTTTTCCATATTTTGTATTAGTATTTAACTATTTTAAAAATTGAAAATATACATATTTCCACTTCCATTTTGAATGAGTGGAAATACCCCATTGTGGTTTTCAGTACCTTTTACAAACAAGCAAATAAAAACGTTTCAATTTCATATTTATAAGGGTTAATAGAAAGGAGAGGAAAATATTTAAACAAATTACAAATAGTCATAAATTTCTTTTTAAAAATATACTGGATACATGTCAATTAACATATATACCTACATAACATATTTATTAGGAATTCATTATATTTTAAGTAAAAGAAAAATCTTTAAAGTGTACTCGTATATGAAAGTTTCAAAATTTCCAGATATGATCTTATTACAAATTTAAACTATTAGAAACAACAAACAGAACGAGTGCATTCGTAAATGTAGTGATGAGCATTACTCCAAAAAAATATAGAATGTTCCACATCACAAAAATACTACATCAATTTTTATTATAAAAAACATATATCCGATCTATCGTATATCGAGATCTGTCTATACAAATATTTGTATTGAATGGAACAATACCTTTATTATTAAATGAGTAATATAGAACAAGTTGTATATTCAGTGAAAACCTAACGTTTTAAATAACAAATAGGTACCTACGTATATACACTGCTGGCCAATAGGTTGGAATAATTCAAATTTTTAGGGTAAGTTTCGATACATATATCTTCTGAACGATATGGAATATCAAAATACGGATTTCAGGACGTTTTTGGAAATTTCATCGACAAAAACTGGTCTGAATATCAATTTTCCATTATGCTCAAAAAAGGAATATACGGGGGTGTAAACTAAACCCCTAAAAAAATCAAAATTTCATTCTTACCGAGAATTTAGGAAAACCAAAATCGAGTTAAATTTTTTATACCGGGGTAATCTATGGACCAATTCGAAAAAACAAATTTGGCCGATTTTTGATATCTCGCTTATTTTTGAATATACGGCGTTTTTATTGAAATTAGGACAATTTTTTGGAAATGTATCTCTTACTTTTTAAAAACAAAGTAAGTAATGGATTTTTTTCTTATTTTCAAGTAAGCTTACATGCCTCTAGCTGCCTCAGTAGCTAGAATTGACATTTCTTATACAGGGTGCCTGCGAAAACATTTAATAAGCATGTGTCACGAAAAATCTGTATATTTAAATAAACTGTGTGCAGAACCCTGTATGATTAAAATGAACGATAATTTTAAAATTTTAAAACTGTGAAGGGAAACCTTAGAAAAATATCTCGAAACGGTTTTTTATTTTTCTTGATCGGATGAGTATTATCATAATTTACAGTTTCGTTGTAATTACAGGGTAAATCCCTATATAAAACATTTAAAAAACGTGCGGTAGTAACGATTAGCTGGTGGGCTAAGTATTGTAACAATCAAGTCACCACTGGATTACATTTAGTAATCGAAATTCTTCAATTTGACCTTTGAGAAGTTTGAAAAATGGTTTGCAGGTTCCTATCTTAATTTTATTAGAATAATTAATATAAATCTTAGCAAGCTAGAAGAGTAGTAAGCTAGGTAGTTTAATATCGACTAGGCCCTCCTCTGTTATTATAAACTTCCCGACATCTGTTTGGCATACTTAAGACTAGGTTATTGATATAATTTTGTGGGACATTTTCCCACTCCTCCTCAATGGCTTGAGACAGATCCTCTAAAGTTTCAGGTGAATTGGGCCTTGAAACTAC
>CAXKVY010013034.1:0-21918 GCA_964058915.1 Tetropium fuscum
TTAAAAAAGCCAAAGAAGATGTGATTAAAGATGCATCACTTTTGGGAATTCGACTTACAGAAAGCATGGAAGAGGAGGCCTTAATAGAAGTGACATTGCCACAACTTAATTTTCAGGAAGATACTTTTGAACAAGCAGAAGTGGGAGTGGCTCGTGAAGATGCTCAGGAAGACGAGATCGATGACGATATAGAACAGTTAGTTGAGGTAGAAAACAGGCTAGAATTAAACAACGAAGATAAAGAAGAAATTGAACTTGAAATTGATAAAGAAAAAAATACATTTAATAATTTTCAAACTTTAAATATTAAAGATTTTACTGGTATTAAAACTGATACAGATAAATGAATGTTAAAAATCACCATTAAGAATAAGAATATGCTTGTGAAAAAATCTACTCTTTGTTGGTTATTTTTTTGCAAAACTAATAGACTATCGAGCGATAGATTACTTAGATTTAAGAATACACATTCTCGAAAAAAAATAGCAAAAAAGGTAAAAAAGAAACCACTAGTCCAAGAGTACGACTCTGATACTTCGGTAAGCGAAACCTGTTCAACTCAAAGTGAGTTTCAATGCGAAGTTTTTTCTGAAGAATCTGATGATGAACTAGAAGACCTACAGTCCGAAATTATTTCTAAAAAAGTCCAGATTGACATAGAAAATTATTACGCCGTCTGCTACAGCAGCAGTTGGTATATTGGAAGGGTCATAGAGAAGGTGAATACTGACCGAGATACTAACACGTACAAAATAAAATTTCTTAAATTAGAATTAGATAGTTATGTTTGGCCAAAAGAGGCAGATATTCAAGATGTTGCGGAAACCTTCATATTTTATGGACCATTACATCTCTTTGGAAATGGACCTTTTACAATAAAAAGATACGAAAAGAATCAAATAGAAAAACAATTCAAAATTGAAAGAAGGAAACTAAAAGACCTGCTATAGCTTCTAGATTTTGGTTTGGGTGGGTAAGTTTATTTGTTTATTTTACCCGTGGTTTTATTCAATTAATTTCTGTTCATGTTTTCAGAATTCGCCTAAAAACCTCAGCTAGACCTTCAACTTCGTTTAAAAAATCATAAAAAAAATCCTGGTACATTTTTTAAAGAATACATTTGTAATAATGTAATAAATCGTAATCACATCGTGAATATTAATTTTAATTAGTCCCTGCAATCCCGCCGCAATCCCCGCAATCCTGCCGCAATCCTACCGCAATCCCCACAATATTTTGCAATCCTACCGCAATCCCCGCAATACCCCCGCAATCGCCACAGTCCAGCCGCAATCCCCGCTTCAATCCTCGCAATCCTTCGCAATCCAATGATTTCCGCAATACTGTCACGTTTTTTACCCAGTGGTTACCCCCTCGGTTTTAACATAATACACAGTTTACGCTAATTTTTCATGTTTTTTCGTGGGATAACGTTGTTCCGTTGAATACATGGTGTCACTCGGTTATAAATGAATACACAAATATTTGCAATTTACTATTATTTATTTAAAACTATTTATTTAAAACAATTTACTATTATTTAAAATTATATGTAGTTTACCATAAAATATCCTCTACGGTCATTACTGAATGCATTAAATCATCTTCTTCTTCTTACTTTTTCGATAGACTCACACCAAATATAGTGGAAATATTTGCTAAAATCTCTTGTTTTCTGCCTCTATTACATCCGTGTTATCAAAATCATCGATGGCTGTTTTTTCAATGGTCGTGCAGTTTTTGCCCGTACAGTTGTTGCAGAATGAAGAGCAAGTTCCTGCGATTTTTTTATATACTTTTTATATGCAGGGGGGTTGTTAAAAATTATTAAATTTTGAAGCAGTTCAATGGTATTAGTCATTTCACAGGCACAAGGACCTAACCAATGATCCTATATAGGTTTCATTTGGTTATACCTCAAAAAAAAATTCCAAAGTCAGGGCTCTACACTTACTTTGATAGTACTGTAAGTCTATCTGAAAAAGGCCTCCTTGCGGTTTACATTTCCTTTTCGAATGGGCTTGTAAAAATAACTGTGACACGGAATTAATAAAAAGTACTTATTTCATTGTGCCATGTATATGTAACGCATAAACACTTATTTATGCGTTACATATGCATAGTACCGCTAATTATGAAATAAAAGGTAGGTGCATACATGCATGAATATTTTAACAATATGTACCTCATTAACTTTCTCCTATATTATTATTTTTAAATTAGAATTTTTGTAGAGAAAATATTGCATGCCAATACTTTGAGTCGAATACGATCGAAAGCACTAGTAAAACTAAGAGAATACAATGGGCAGTGGCGACTCGGGTCCTTTACATTTGGGTAGGCGATAGCCAAGGGGTAAAAAATAAGGAATAAGAAAATTTTCAATTTTTCAAGGTCGAACGCTTAAAATGAAAAAGTTGGATTCGTTCTGCTGAATATTTTACTTAAAAAATGGCTTTTTACACATCCACAATATGACGAAGGTTATCAATAACTTTGTTAATTTAAGGCCGATTTGGTTAATTTTTTTTCATCTATACGGCGTACAATATGTATGTATAGTTCAACGACCGGCAACTCTGACCTACACAATGTTTTTCATTGGCGTAGACATTTTTTTTTCTTAGGGGGGTGAAAGTAGAAGGTGATCTAGGATGGTAAGTACCTACATAAAAATAAAGTCAATGAACAATAGGTACCTACTTACAAGGGGTTAAACTACTTACAGGGGGTTAAAGTAGTAGGTTTTTATATGTAGATTTTCAACACTACAGCTGATATTGAATGCAAGTTTCCACACCACTCATGAAGTATTGCTTTCAGCGCGTTACCATTTTTCAGTGGGTGGTTCGCCAGTAGCCATATTTCCCACAAGAAACAAAAATAATATGTACAAACAGCTAAGTAGCCGTGAAAAATAAACTTTAAAACGGAAAAATGAAATAAATATATACCTATTCCAAAATAGAGCAAAAAATTTTTAACAAAAAATGAAACAATAAAATAAATATATATTTCAAAACATTCTCAACAAAAAATAAAAACAATAAAATAAATATACCCATATTCCAAAATAAAGCAAAAAATTCTCAACAAAAAATAAAAACAATAAGAGAAATAAAATAAATCACCTGTATCCAAAAATAAAGCAAAACATTCTCAACAAAAAATAAAAATACCTTAATAACTTCACTATTCACTATTTAATAATATTACTATCACTATTCATCACTAATATCATTAATTGCACTATTTATCACTAATAATCACTATTTATCACTAATATCACTATTTTCAGTCACTTTCCGCATTTTCCACTGTCGCTATCACCATTTCCAATATTAATCACAATGGGTTCTACGGCTTGATCAACCGCCAAATCCACATCCCACATTATCTGTTCTTCTTTCATCACGTGATTAATACATTTCTGCCAATTTTCTGCTGTGACATTTTCCATTGCTCCTCGCAGATGTCTCTCTACGTCAGCTAATTTAAAAGTCCGATTCACTCTTGCCACTTCTCCTTTTACTTGTGCCCAGATCAATTCAATGGGGTTCAATTCGCAGTGATAAGGAGGTAATCTTAGCAAAGTGACTCCATGAGTCAATGCCAGTTCATCCACTGCCAGTTTTTTATATTTATGGACATGGACCTTAGCAACTTGCAATAGTTCCGCCTTCAAGTAATTTTGTTCGTAAGAAATGCCCTTTTCTGTCAACCATTCTTGAATTTTTCTCTTTCTCCATGACTGTTGGGGTGTTTATTCACATTTTCGGCTATGATAAGGCGCATTATCCATAACCACGACACTTCCTAATTCCAAATGCTTAAGTACGCCGGCAAACCATTTCTCATATACTTCGGAATTCATTTCCTCGTGGTAGTCTCCGGTCTTCTTAGATTGAGATATCAGTTCTCCATTACGCAAAAATCCACTATCACTTCCAATATGCGTTATGATTAAACGGCGACCTATTCCAGACGGCATTTTTAAACCAGTTGTCCAGCCTTCAATCGCAGCTTGCCGTGCATTTTTCACTTTTCCATCCTGCCAGACTCTCTTCATAGTATGTCCTTCGTTGACCCACGTTTCGTCAGTGTAAAAAAATTTCCGCCCCTCGTTTCGAAACTTTTTTATTTTTCGAAGATAATCCATCCGCCAAGCAACTATTTCATATCTTTCTATGAGAATACTTTTTCGGTCTACTTTTCCATTCTTAAAATTCATGTCTTTCAAAATTTTTGCCAGACTACTCCTGCACATTTTAGGTATAATATCATTTTCACTTATACCTTGCAGCACCTTATCTAAAGTGGGCAATTCGTTATTTCTAAAGAAACCGTGGACCGTTCTACGTATCGCATTTTTTGCATCATCGTCCACTACAATCTTATTTCGACCGCTTTTTGGTTTCGGTGGCTGTACACTTCCATGTACCTTTTCTTCTCTTAAAAGTGTGTATATGCGATGCTTCTGTATAATCCGAACACATATCCACCAATTCATCCTTGTCGCGATGAGGGTGATCTCTCTGTATGCAGTAAAATACTCGTCAAATTATTCTTTTCTCACCTACCGATCGGTACTGCCTACGTTTTGGAATATTTTCCATCCTTCGCCGATATTATATTGTATCACAAATCACATTAAAACAGCACTATATATATATATATATATATATATATATATATATATATATATATATATATATATATATATATATATATATATATATATATATATATATATATATATATATATATATATATATATATATATATATATATATATATATATATATATATATATATATATATATATATATATATATATATATATATATATATATATATATATATATATATATATATATATATATATATATATATATATATATATATATATATATACACGCGAATATCTTAACGAACGCACTACACTATCGCGAATGACCGTTACAATTTACGTGCGTATAACCCATGGATCCTATGTAAGAGAGGGGACATCTGCTACTCCGTTCACTAAACACAGACGGCGCGTCATTTCGATGTATACCTACATAGGTAGGTATATAAACAATATATTAGCAATTCCCGCGAACACGCCACTGTAAGATATGCGAACCTGATCCTATTAGATCCGAGAATCCGATCCCGATCCGAGAGATACGATTCCAATAAGTTAAAAAGAGATATACCGCTTGAATATTCGTTATTGGAGAGGTCGTGGATCGGCGTTGCCGCTTTTAACTATAAAAATAAATGTTTACGTGATTGTCATATTTAAAGTAGACGTACGTAAGTAGTAGAAGAATTACATGTGGCAACTGCGCCGTATCTTATATGGGGTCAGTTAACTATAAGTACATATTGAATGAACTATAGTAGCTAAATTTATCAAGAATCTCACAGAGGATTAAATTAAAAAAAAACTAGGCAAATGTCCATATTATACAGGGTGACACAAAAAGTGCCTTTTTACGCTAACTTTAAAACAATATATGGAGTAGCCAACCTCTTACACCTTATAATTTCTTATTTTGTTATCAAGCTACATCTATTCATTACATTTTCTTTTTTATTTGTTACAATAACTTTTTTTTTTGTTAAAGATACAAGGGTTTCAGAAAAACGTTACTTCGTTTTTACGTTTTAAATTAACGTTTAAATTAAATTACGTGTAAACGTTTAAATTAACGTTTTAGAAAAACGTTAATTTAAATCCTCTGTGAGGTTCTTTATAAATTTAGCTACTAGTTGAAAAAAAATGTATCAAATCGGACTTAAATTAACAAAGTTATTGATACGCAAACTTCATCAATATTTTGAGTGGATCGTTTATTTTGCCGGTGAGTGTATTTATCCATACAAATGATTTTTATTTTTTTTATCCGAGTTGCAAAAGAAACAAAAATATATTTATTATACATTGCTGGCCAGTAATAGGTTGGAATAATTCAAAATTTAATTTTGGATGTATATGTCTTCTGAATATGTAATATGGAAATCAAAATACGGGTTTCAGGACGTTTTTGGAAATGTCATTGGTAATAAATGGCCTGAACATCATGTTTCTATCGTGCTCAGAAAAGGAATGTACAGGGTGTAAACTGAACACACCCCGACAAAAAATCAAAATTTCATTCTTACCGAGAATTTAGGAAAATCAAAATCCAGGTAAAATTTTTATATTATAGGTTACACGCCTATGGACCAATACGAAAAATAAATATGGCCGTTTTTTGATACCTTGCTTATTTTCGAATATACGGGGGTTTTATTGAAAATAGGACATTTTTTTGAAAATGAATCTTGCTGTTGAAAGTCAAAGTAAGTATTTTCCTTAGACAGATTGCAAACCAATGGTATTGACACCCATCTCGCCAAATTACACAAAAGTCGGAGTACGAAGTCTTAAAATTCAGTTGCAAGACTTGACCGGAAAAATTCGACCCCTAAATCATAAATCCTTTGCCGAATTATAACTCTTTAAAATTTATATAGCGGCCATCTTGTTTTCCGCCATTTTGAATTTTTTCCCGAAGGTCAGCACATCACAGGTTTCATAACATCATAATTAAAGGCTAATTAGATGCTAATTAAGTGCGCACACCACGATTTAAATGCTTTTCAACTTTTTCCGGAAATTAGAGATCTGCTGAAGGCCGAAAATCGTAGTATGCTCATCGGAATCATTGTAAAACCTAATTATTAATTAAAGGCTCATTAAATGCTCTAAGAAAAAGTGTAAAACATTTCGAAAAAGAAATTTTGGTTTTTTTTTTCGGACAAAGTTTTAATTCAGCAGATCAAGGCCAAAAATCATAGTATACAGATCGAAATCGTTGTAAAACCTAATTGGTAATTAAAGCCTCATTAAATGCTCTGAAAAAAGTCAAAGATTATTTGAAAAAAAATTTTTTTCAGATACGTTTGACTATAGCAAATCATGGCTGAAAATCGTAGTACAACGCGGGACCGTTGTAAGAACTTATTAATAATTGAAGGCTCAATAAATGCTCAAAAAAAAGCACACATCAATCGAAACGCCTACTTATTTTTTTTTGAAAATTTAGGATCTGCTAACTTTAGATGAAGTTAGCAGATCAAGGTCGGAAATCATGGTATACAGATCGGCATCGTTGTAAAACTTAATTAATAATTAAGGGCTCATTAAATGCTCTAAGAAAAATTGCGAAACGTTTAAAAACAATTTTTTTTCAATTTTTTTTGGCATAGGTATTTCGAACACTCAGCAGATATGGCTGAAAATCGTAGTAAACAGATCGGGATCGTTGTAAAAACTTATTTATAATTAAAGGCTCAATAAGTGCTTCACGGAAAAGTGCAAAGTATTTTGAAAAAAAAAAAATTTCTCATTTTTTTTCAGTTTGAACTCAGCAGATCAAGGCCAGAAATCATAGTATATAGATTGAGATCGTTGTAAAACCTAATTGGTGATTAAAGGCTTATTAATTGCTATAAAAAAACTAAAAAATAAAAATTAAAAAAAAATAAAAATTAAAAAAATAAAAATGTTTCCCAAATATTTTGCACTTTTCCCTAAAGCATTTATTAGGCTTTTGATTCATAAATAGGTTCTACAACGGACCCGATCTGTTAACTATGATTTACCGCCATGACCTGCTGAGTTCCAAATTTGTCCGGAAAAAATTGAAAAAAAATTGTTTTTAAAATCTTTTTTACTTTTTCTTAGAGCATTTAATGAGCCTTCAATTATGATATAAGTTTTACAACGATGCTGATCTGTATACTATGAATTCCGACCACCTAAATTTTCAAAAAAAAATAAGTAGGCCTTTCGATTGATGTGTGCTTTTTCTTTGACCATTTATGGAGCCTTCAATTATTAATGAGTTTTTTCATCGGTTCCGCTGTGTTTACTACGATTTTCAGCAATGATCTCCTTATAGTCAACCTTTATCCAAAAAAAGTTTTTCAAAATTTTTTTCAAATAATTTTTGACTTTTTTTCAAAGCATTTTATGAGCCTTCAATTACTAATAAGGTTTAAAACGATCCCGATCTGTATACTATGATTTCCGGCCATGATCTGAAGAGTTAAAACTTTGTCCGGAAAAAATAAACAAAAATTTTTTTGAAATATTTTGCACTTTTCCGGGAGGCATGTGATGGGACTCAATTATTAATAAGTTTTTACAACGATCCCGATCTGTTTACTACGATTTTCAGCCATAATCTGCCAAGTTCGAACTTTTACAATTGAACAATTGAAAAAAAAGTTTTTTTGAAATGTTTTGAACTTTTTCTTAGAGAATTTAATGAGCCTTTAATTAATAATTAGGTTTTATAATGATTCTGACAAGTATACTACGATTTTCGGCTTTATCTAAAGTTAGCAGATCTCTAATTTCCGGAAAAAGTTGAAAAGCATTTAAATCACGGTTTGCGCACATAATTAGCATCTAATTAGTCTTTAATTATGATGTTATGAAACCTGTGATCTGCTAACTTTAGGGACATCATGGAAGTGCATATAAAATAACTAGTTCCTTCTTTGGTACCATCTTTGGTAGCCCGCCATATTGGATTTCGAGTGACGCCATTTTATTTTCGTATTCTCCTCGGCAAATCCTTTCATTTGATGTTCATATCATGGAAGTGCATACAAATAACTAGCCATCTTTGGAAGTCCGCCATATTGGATTTATAGTGGCGTCATTTCATTTTTGTATTCTTCTCGGTAAACCCTTTTATTTGATACCCATATCATGGAAGTGCATATAAAATAACTAGTCCGCCATCTTTGGGTGTGCGCCATATCGGATTTATAGTGATGTCACTTAGCTAGCCATGCATTGTCATCCAAACAACACGTGCTTGCAAAATTTCAGCTCAATCGGTTGAGGATAACTACTTTAAAATTCAGTTGCAAGATTTGACCCGATCAAACATAATACATAGTTACATACATACATAGCAAGTTAAATAATAGCTTGTAAAATGCAATTTGAGTTGGTAATGGCCGAGTGCACCGTACGTGTTAATCCTGGATTAAGTTTAAGTCCGACTTATTTTGACATATTTGCATGCAAATGTGTCAAAATAAGTCGGACTTAAACGTAATCCAGGATTAACACGTACGGTGCACTCGGCCATAAGACCTCAAAAATCCAAGCCTAAATTTGGTAGCACTTTATGGATTTATCATTACTTATATTGCTGTGGCGTCCTCGCGTCCTCTCCCATTATACACTGTTGTGTTTTGCCAGTATCATCAGGGAATTTAATCAAACTTAATTTTGGTATAGGACTTCACTAACATCATTTTCATTAGCGAAAAAAAATTGCACTCATCGGAAACCCCACCTCCACTGCATATTCAAATTAAATATATTATTAAACCTACTATATTTTAGGTACTATAAGTACTTACTATATTGTTCAATGTGTAAATATATATTTCATGAGGTTCTCAAAAATGCAAAAACTACACGTATTTATTTACTTATCCAACTATTATAAAAAACCTGTCTGATTCTCGCCACTCGTAATTTATACTTTTCCATTTTTGAAAGCTGAAACTAGAAATGTCATAAATGTCACTTTATTTTACAAATGAAATTATAGAAACTAAATCTAAAGTTACTTAATAATTGTATAAAACTCGTTGGGCGAACAGTTTTAGTCTACTTTAAAATAGTTGACGACTGTCCTATATTGTTGTCCCTTTTTATGTTACTACCTATAAGTGAGCTTCAACAATTTCTTGCCTTTACGGTTTTAATAAAAATCCAATTGCATGAATCTTTTATTATAATGTAACAAATATATATTACAAATATCAACATAATGACTGCTGCATTGTTTTACGTAATCTACTTCTGCTCTAAATAATTTTTAAGTTTGGATCCTTGATATCTTGTTTTGCCTTGAACTTGATTATGGAGAGGGGATAAAATAGTTTTCAAATATATTTTTCGTCATAGCAGCTTGCAAATCAGTAGAAACTCTTCATATTAACAGCAGTCAACAACTTAGGTCTAATATTATTGAAAAAACTTAACTGACGGTGTTGTGCTGAGAACACACATCACAAAACCATTTAATATTCTGCTGGTTACTTTTCAAAAATTCCAGTTCAGTGGTGTTGTACGAGCTGCAGGTGTAATGGAGACCCTTGTTGCACTTCCCATTACATTTAAGCGTTTGGTCTAAAGTGTCTCTTATTTCTTCGTCGCATTTCACACAAAAATTTCTATTTTGCTCCGACATTTTTTTAGATTTGTAAATTTTGTTTACAAAATAATTGATTGACTCTTGTTTGAATTTTGTTGCCTGGTTTCAATAAAATCTCAGAATCTAGAATGCGTCTTGTTCATAGTGCCACAGAACAGAGAGCTTATACAGAAGCGAAGGTAACGGCGGTCCGTTTTCAGGGACCTTGAACAACTTGTTACACTGAGAGAAATGTGATATTAACATATTATTCTGTGATACATGACACTAAAACCTATCTACACGGAAAAAAAGTATTTCTAAAAATGACAAAATGTAACTGAAAAGGTAGTTGATTGCACGTTTTTGTAAACCAGCGAATAATGTAAGCATATTGATTGTTAGAATGAATGTTAAGTTACTTTGGATTGTGTAAACATGTTACAATGTTTAATAGAATTTATGGTAACATGAATAACTCGCTGCATATAGTAATATTATATACTAAATTAATTAGTCAAAATTAGAAGCAGCATGACTCTTGATTGGTGTAGTGAACATTATTCTTAACCACTTTCTGGTGGATTTCCTAAATTTTGCTTTGCTACATTTTAAAAATTAAATAAAATATCATGTAAGTGATATTTGTTTTTCCATATTTTGTATTAGTATTTAACTATTTTAAAAATTGAAAATATACATATTTCCACTTCCATTTTGAATGAGTGGAAATACCCCATTGTGGTTTTCAGTACCTTTTACAAACAAGCAAATAAAAACGTTTCAATTTCATATTTATAAGGGTTAATAGAAAGGAGAGGAAAATATTTAAACAAATTACAAATAGTCATAAATTTCTTTTTAAAAATATACTGGATACATGTCAATTAACATATATACCTACATAACATATTTATTAGGAATTCATTATATTTTAAGTAAAAGAAAAATCTTTAAAGTGTACTCGTATATGAAAGTTTCAAAATTTCCAGATATGATCTTATTACAAATTTAAACTATTAGAAACAACAAACAGAACGAGTGCATTCGTAAATGTAGTGATGAGCATTACTCCAAAAAAATATAGAATGTTCCACATCACAAAAATACTACATCAATTTTTATTATAAAAAACATATATCCGATCTATCGTATATCGAGATCTGTCTATACAAATATTTGTATTGAATGGAACAATACCTTTATTATTAAATGAGTAATATAGAACAAGTTGTATATTCAGTGAAAACCTAACGTTTTAAATAACAAATAGGTACCTACGTATATACACTGCTGGCCAATAGGTTGGAATAATTCAAATTTTTAGGGTAAGTTTCGATACATATATCTTCTGAACGATATGGAATATCAAAATACGGATTTCAGGACGTTTTTGGAAATTTCATCGACAAAAACTGGTCTGAATATCAATTTTCCATTATGCTCAAAAAAGGAATATACGGGGGTGTAAACTAAACCCCTAAAAAAATCAAAATTTCATTCTTACCGAGAATTTAGGAAAACCAAAATCGAGTTAAATTTTTTATACCGGGGTAATCTATGGACCAATTCGAAAAAACAAATTTGGCCGATTTTTGATATCTCGCTTATTTTTGAATATACGGCGTTTTTATTGAAATTAGGACAATTTTTTGGAAATGTATCTCTTACTTTTTAAAAACAAAGTAAGTAATGGATTTTTTTCTTATTTTCAAGTAAGCTTACATGCCTCTAGCTGCCTCAGTAGCTAGAATTGACATTTCTTATACAGGGTGCCTGCGAAAACATTTAATAAGCATGTGTCACGAAAAATCTGTATATTTAAATAAACTGTGTGCAGAACCCTGTATGATTAAAATGAACGATAATTTTAAAATTTTAAAACTGTGAAGGGAAACCTTAGAAAAATATCTCGAAACGGTTTTTTATTTTTCTTGATCGGATGAGTATTATCATAATTTACAGTTTCGTTGTAATTACAGGGTAAATCCCTATATAAAACATTTAAAAAACGTGCGGTAGTAACGATTAGCTGGTGGGCTAAGTATTGTAACAATCAAGTCACCACTGGATTACATTTAGTAATCGAAATTCTTCAATTTGACCTTTGAGAAGTTTGAAAAATGGTTTGCAGGTTCCTATCTTAATTTTATTAGAATAATTAATATAAATCTTAGCAAGCTAGAAGAGTAGTAAGCTAGGTAGTTTAATATCGACTAGGCCCTCCTCTGTTATTATAAACTTCCCGACATCTGTTTGGCATACTTAAGACTAGGTTATTGATATAATTTTGTGGGACATTTTCCCACTCCTCCTCAATGGCTTGAGACAGATCCTCTAAAGTTTCAGGTGAATTGGGCCTTGAAACTACCAACAATTTTAAGTAAGACCAAACATTCTCAATCAGATTTAGATCGGGTGATTTTGCAGGCCAATCCATCCTATGCACCTGGTTTGCTTCCAAAATCTGGTTAACAATATGGGCCCGATGAGGTCGGGCATTGTCGTCGATTAAAACAAATTCTTCTCCATAATTATCCGCATAGGGAATAACTATTGGAATTAAAATATTGTCCCTGTAGCGTTGAGCTGTAACAGTGTCGCGGGTAATAAACAATTCTGTTTTACCATTCCATTTCACTCCGGCCCAAACAGTAATACCTCCTCCACCAAAAGCCTCCTGAGCTACCATATTTTTTTCGGCATATCTACAGTTAGGCTCCCGCCACACTAAAATTCTGCCATCAGAATAAATAAGGTTAAATCTACTTTCATCGGTGAAAAGGCAATTTTTCCACTCTTCACTCCAATGCAAACGATTACGAACCCACGCCAACCGAGCTGTCCGATGGCGGGGAAGCAAGCGTATGCATTTTGCTCGACGTCTGGCTCTTGAAAAATTACATTTGGGTATTAGGGTATTAGGATTACACAGTGGCATAAAAACAAAAATAATCCTTGATTCTTTTAACATGTATGTAAATTTAATTTTAAATGAAAATTGATAAAAAAATTTAAGTTTTTTTCGGTACAAGCCTCTACATTTTCAGATTTATAGAATTTGTTTCATGTCATAAGTAGGATAACAACACGATTCACTGTTGTAGACTTACCTTAAGTTGTTGCGATTAATCGTTCTTCTTATTGTGCGATTTGAGACTAAAACTCTTGTTTGGTTTCTAAATGTATCGCTAATTTTTCTCGAACTTTGATTCCTATTCCTACGAACATCTCTTATCAAAATCCGTTCTTCTCGAGCACCAATCTTTTTTATTCGCCCTCCATGGTACAAAAGGTTAACATCTCCTGTTTCATCAAATCTCTTTTTCAATTTGTGAACCATACTTTGGCTAACGCCGTATATCCTAGCGACAGTATGTTGCGTGAAACCCTCATTTAATAGGCGAATACAATTTCTCCTTTCTCTTGTTGTTAATTGTGCCATTATACACTTGTTTATATGAAAATGCAATATTTTTCAATCGAAACTATCGACATGAACAGTATAAACGCAATATGTAGATATTCTGCTGCATTACCAAATGTCAAACACAGCATTTTTTGTTTCCAGTGGTGACTTGATTGTTACAATACTTAGCCCACCAGCTAATCGTTACTACCGCAAGTTTTTTAAATGTTTTATATAGGGATTTACCGTGTAATTACAACGAAACTGTAAATTATGATAGTACTCATCCGATCAAGAAAAATAAAAAACCGTTTCGAGATATTTTTCTAAGGTTTCCCTTCACAGTTTTAAAATTTTAAAATTATCGTTCATTTTAATCATACAGGGTTCTGCACACAGTTTATTTAAATATACAGATTTTTCGTGACACATGCTTATTAAATGTTTTCGCAGGCACCCTGTATAAGAAATGTCAATTCTAGCTACTGAGGCAGCTAGAGGCATGTAAGCTTACTTGAAAATAAGAAAAAAATCCATTACTTACTTTGTTTTTAAAAAGTAAGAGATACATTTCCAAAAAATTGTCCTAATTTCAATAAAAACGCCGTATATTCAAAAATAAGCGAGATATCAAAAATCGGCCAAATTTGTTTTTTCGAATTGGTCCATAGATTACCCCGGTATAAAAAATTCAACTCGATTTTGGTTTTCCTAAATTCTCGGTAAGAATGAAATTTTGATTTTTTTAGGGGTTTAGTTTACACCCCCGTATATTCCTTTTTTGAGCATAATGGAAAATTGATATTCAGACCAGTTTTTGTCGATGAAATTTCCAAAAACGTCCTGAAATCCGTATTTTGATATTCCATATCGTTCAGAAGATATATGTATCGAAACTTACCCTAAAAATTTGAATTATTCCAACCTATTGGCCAGCAGTGTATTTATTATAATACACATATAGCGATTTTAAGATACATATAAGGATTTTAATACACATATAGGGATTTTAAGATATTTATCACAGAGTTTATAGAAGTCCTCGAGGCTCGACTGTTCTGTTACAAGTACCTCTAATTTCCTCTTCCTCAGCGATTTAACCTTCTGTCTCAACTTCTTTTTTCGTGGACTGGTGGAACTTAAGCTGGCATATGGTTGGGTCGCACATGAAGATGAGGGAGTCAGCAATGGCGACTTCCTTATAGAGAGAGTCTTTCATTTTAGGCACTTGGGCCTAAAATGAAAATATGTCATATTAATGTAAATAAATATCATATAGGGTTCATTAAAACTGATATATAAGTAATATAAAATCAACAGACGTATTACCTGCAATGGGTAAAAAAGATCGAGAAGCAGAGACAGCAGTAGCTTCAGTACTTTCTTCTAGAGGGTGATCTGAAATTTCGTTGTGGTTAAAAAGAGCTGTGTTTATATACGTATAATTTGGCACTAATTTGTCGATTTAATAAATATATCTGAACAATTGTGAAAATAACGCACAGCAAGTGCAATATTTCATAAAAACAGACAAAGATAAATAAAACTCATACCTGCTGTGTTCGAAGAGCACTCTAAAGTGGCATGAACCGCAGCTTTGGCATCAGATATAATCTCCTGTTCTTCGTAGGCAGATGATCGAATACGGATATCTGAAATTTTGTTTATGGTTATTATACGCACAAATAAAATAAATTTCTAAAAATCTTATCATAAGTAATTTATTTTAAACAATTTACAAATTGCGGTACTAGTATTTTAAATAATAACTTTATAGCAAATGCGAAGAATAACACCATAGAAACTAATTATTGGCTTTATGATAGCACAAAACTACAAAAGATATTGCAATTATTAAGTTAAATTTTGATGTCGATTTAATAATGAATACATAATCCAGAACTTACCTGAAAGAATAGTCACTTTTCCAGGTGCTTCTTCAGACTCTTGGTCTCCAGGAATTCTTTCACGTTTAAGTGTGTGACTAAATATAGTTGATACTGCTTCAACAAACAAAGTTTTTCGATTACCTTCGGTTATATACTTTCCTTCAAAATGTTTTTCACATAACCGATAGTTCTTATGCAGGTCATCAACACTCAAATCAAGGATCCTCCCTGTTACTTGCCCTCAACCACATTTGCGCTCTAAAAAGTAAACACGATTTAATATTGTGCACATGCTAACTACCTACATCATAGTACATATATATTATGTATAACATGTATTTAAGTTACATAAAAACGAAATTAATTTTTTGAGTTTGAAAACTGGGTGGGTTGGGGCGGAGTAGGTTTCAAGTTAGTCGCTAGGGAAGTTTACATGCCAAATAAGCAATTACTGCAAGTTACTGAGCAAATGATTTGAGATGCAACCTCGAAACCCCTACCTCATAGTTACTTCGGTTATCTCTTTTGTTACTCTCGGATGTTAACTTGTAATGTTATAAAATGCTTGTAATTTAATGTAAATTAAATTTATCCATTACCTACCTTATAGGATCTCTTGGAATAGAAAAAAGGCTTATCCCTTTACCTGTTCTCGAAGAACATCCCCGAAAAATACAAGCATATCCTCCGTTACGAGCCATCACTACTACACAGAGTACAAATGATGTAAGAGAACACAAAGTATCTAACTCAATAATGTTTCCAACTATTGTAACAAAAACACCCAAAAAATACAGTTCAAATACAAACGAAAGTTAAACGAAAATATCGCCACACGTTCGTATCAGAAAAGTGAGGTTGACAACTATACAACTTGTTTCACGCATGCGCACTGAAATTTGGTTTTGGAGGGAAGCCTTACCTTCGCTTCTGTATAAGCTCTCTCTTCTGTGTTAAGGGGTTGCACATTTTTTTGTTTCCAATTTCAGTAAAAAGTACGAGCGACAGCACATTTTTTGGAATCGGTTTTGTTTTATGTTTAAAGATATAGATATTTAAAGGCTCACGTGTAATAACTCACGTGTCTAATACATACTTTTTCAGTGGCAAACAATGAAATTATTATAATGTCATGTCATCGATTTTTTGTCAGTTGTCAATGTCAAAGTCAACAGTGTAACCTGCGGTGTTTCTCCGAAAATATAATATACAAATAGCTTATTAGTACATGGAAATCGTACCAAACAGTGGATGGCGCTTTGCATCAAATGAGGTATAGTTATGATTTTTGAAGTGAACACACTTTTGTGGGTGTTAAATGAGACTCGACCGTCAGGCTCGGATACGTAACACGTACGTAAGTGGGGGAGGATCAGTCGGCAGATAGAGACAGTAAAGAGAGTTTGTAGGTATTGAATGATACTGAGCCGTCACGTATTTTCAATAAAAAAAGTCCGTTATATACGTGCGCAGTAGCCGCAGTAGAATGAACAACTGAACTGGAACTGGAAAGTGGAATTACGCAGTTCGTTCGTAGTCGTTGTATCGACACGTCAGTATCGTGGTCTGAATGTTCTGAGCTTATAACAGGTATTGAGAACGGTTCTGAAAAAGAACGAAACCGTTCTCACTGGTTCATCAATTTCACCTGTTCAGTACCATCTCGAGATTGAATCGAATCGACTGCCGTCGCAGTACTTGGTAACTATGAGTAGGTATTTTGCAGCGACATACAGTAGAGCGGCATCTAGCGCCGGTTGCCTGAAGCATCTGTGTGTGATAATATTTCGTACTCAGGTTACACAAAACAGTACTTTTCCCAACTGCTTACATGAAAGCTATTCCATGGTTTACTACTAATCTACTAAACCAACTTTGGTAACTTCAACTTTCAAGAAGTTGTCCTTTTTGGACCTCGTCATCTGTTTTATTCATTTTATTTGTTATTGCCTTACTTTTGAGAATATATTAAAGCCTCAGAGGTTAATAACGGATGTGTTCATAAGGTCTTGATTCGAACTTTGCCTTGACGATTTTCGTGTATGGTGTAATCGATATTTTCTCTTCTTTGTGTCTTGCTACTAATGCATCTTCAAATCGTTGTCCGATAGGTAGGTCAAAAGAATCGAGTTATCGATTACCGTCAAAAGTTATTGACAAAATAAATAACTTCAGGCATCCTAAAAAATTATGAAAAGTAGAATTATCCGTAGCTTAATCGTTTGACATTCGTTAGACCATGTAAGACTACCAATTTCGTTTGGCCACACCCAGAAGAAAAGTTATTGAGAAAAAACAATTTTCTGCAAAAATGTATATTAAGGGTGTTTCTAAAATTAGGGGGGTGAGTTTTAAGCAGTTGTTGACATTCCGGATGGTCCAGGAAGTTTAGCATTTCACTTCGGAAAAATATATAGTAAACTCTAAATTGGTGTACACGTATCTTTTCCCAAGATTCCGGTGTATGTATAACTTTTTGACAGCGAAAAACGGCAGGTAATTTATATGATAATAACAGAAATGAAATCTTATCTTTTCCAGAGGATAAAGCGCAGTAAGAATAGAAAAAATCAGCCCTTAGTTTCGTTACTACACTTACCACACTTAGAAAAAAGTAATTGCGAAAAATGCAATTTTCTCCGACAGAACTAAGGGCTTTTGAGAGGTGGACCGTAATTTTTCCTACCCCTAAAACATACCCGTTGTACTTGAGCGACATGTGAAGTTGGATTTTAGATAAAAAATTTTAGAAATATTTTTTTTTTCTATGGATAGTTTAACTAAACAAGGGGTGTCTTTCTGAGTCTTACGATGATCTATCCTTGGGAAAAGATGAGATGTTATCATAAAAATTAAATTTGCCACTGCGAAAAATTTTGTAACGTTATTGCGCCCCAAATTTTCCGTTCTAACAAAACTAGAGTGTGGTAAAAATATCAAACTAGAGTGCTTTTGGGATTGGTCTAACTATCCGGAATGTTAAAAACTGCTTAAAACCCGCCACTTTAATTTTAGAGACACGTAAACCCTTGACGATTTCTTTTTCAGAAAATCGTTTTTCCTTAATAACTTTTCTCGAAAATTTATGTTGTCAATGACTCGAAATCAAAAGGTGGTCAAACGAAACTAATCGGTGGTCTAACGATGGTCAAACGAATTCACCACTCTGGCCCCACATTTTTTGGTTTTCGGGGCCTTTACAGTTAAATAATTGAATTTAGAATACGCTAAAAAAAATATCTACGCCACGTTATTTCTAAATTCTCGTCTCACAATTTGTTATTCGAAAGCATTTTACAATGAGACCATGCGACCTTCGGAATGTAAAATTACTTCATTATTAGAAACTGAAAAATGCAGCAATAATTATTAATAAATTACAATTACATACAACATTCCCATAAAATAATCGTTGCCGTAAAGATTATGTTATCTGCTCACAAGAATGTAGTGACGCGTGGTTTATAATTTAGGAAGTAATTTTTTCTGTGAACGGTGTGAACATGTGAAACAATATGTTGAGGAATAAGAAATCGAATGGCTAGTTATTTTGGTCTTGGTAGCAGTGCTCAATAGTATACAACTTACAATACGCGCTGGCGCTGAGCTGGTTGCATACCATTCTTATGTAGTGATTGCTTAGAATGCCCAGTATCCATAGTAATAATTATTTTATAGGATTTAATTTATTTGTATAGTCTGATACTTATTTGAAAGAAACGGATATGAGATTAATTTACAGACTGTTGCTATCGCATTTTTAATATATTATAGTAAAATATATAATAAACTGTTTTAATGTTAAAATACTCCCAAATATGTGTTGTTTATCGAGGCATTTTAACTACTTGCTTTTGTAGTAACAAAACCGGACAGTTTCTAGGTATTTTCCTCTTTCTAATTTTTAAAAAACATTTTTTTTGACAAACTTTTAATGTTAAAATACTCCCAAATCTGTGCTGTTTGTCGAGGTATTTTAACTACTTGCTCTACTACAAAACCGGACAGTTCCTAGGCATTTTCCTCTTTCTAATTTTCATCTAATCATGAACTTCATGCAGTATTACATAAGGGTGTTCAATAAAATGTCAACCATATATACGTTTACACGAAACAATGTGAATAAAATCACATAAAAATAATAGGAATGCATTCAAAAAAGAAGTTAATAATAGTCATTTCCTAAAATTTACTATTTGAAGAGCATATCACAGGAGTCGCTTCAAGACGTTGTTGTCGCAATATTCAGTTTACACGTTCAAAAATAGGACGCCTTTAAAAACCGATTATGATTTTGACCGAAATTTGAATGTCGCTGTGGAGTGAAATTTTATTTGTATTGTATTCTTAGGTTGTTCATGGTGTTTACCATTCTTTTTTCAATATTATCTTTTTTGAATCACCTCTCTAGCCCCTTCAGCAACGAAGATGCGACATTTTAGATGAAACGGTGTTATTAAGTTTGATATTTAACAAGGAGGCTATGGTAACGGTTAACACTGAAACGTCACAAGATTCAGTTGAAATTCCCGTGAAAAAGAAATCAGTTAACGTTCTAAAAGACAATGCCATTGCGTTGTTGTGGCTTTGGTAGAAGATGGAAGGAGTCAAAGATATGCAGCTCGTAATGTTGGTCTACCAGAAACAACTGTCCGAAGAGCGATCCAGCGCTACCGACAAACGGGCCAATACAGCAGACGTCCAGGTTCGGGTAGTTCCAGGATTATGCAAAATATTGAGGATCGATTTATTGGTCTGCAAATATCGAGGAATCCCTATCAAACAGCTGTGATCACACACCGAAATTTAAGAAACGCACGAGGAACAGTTGTGTCAGATCGAACAATTTCTCGGAGATTCAGGAGTCTCGGTTTTATCGCAAGAAGACCTGCTATTGGAATGCGATTACTTCGACGACATCGAGTAGCTCGTTTGGATTTTGCTCGAATTCATCTTGTTTGGAATGAGTTGCAATGGTCTCAAGTTTTATTCACTGACGAATCAAGATTCATGTTGAGATCAGTAGACGGGCGTCGGAGGGTTTGGAGAAGGCGTGGGGAAAGATACGAGGATGGTATGTTCAGTGAAAGGGAGAGCTTTGGCGGTGGTTCACTAATGGTATGGGGTGGAATTCTCTAAATGCAGTAAGATACATAGAGATCTTGAATGAACATGTCCCATTTGCACCTTCCATTGGCGAAGAATTCCTCTTAATGCAAGATAATGCACGACCCGCATACAGCAGTGATAACACAATTTTTAAACGATATCGGAATTAATCGTATGCCGTGGCCCGCTAAAAGCCCTGATATGAATCCCATTGAGCATTTATGGGATGAATTGGGACAACGTGTTAGTAGACGCAACCCAGAGAATCTGAATGAATTGAGGATTGCTCTTACAGAAGAATGGGACAATATCCCTCAAATCACTATCACAAATTTGATTGAAAGCATGCCTAGGCGTATGGAAGCTGTTATAGCAGCCAGAGGAGGAAATACTCGTTATTAGTTAGTTTGTTGTTCAGTTATTTTTTAAGTTTATTGTTTTCATAATTAATAATTACAGTCGTTTTACTAAAATGTCGAATAATTCTTTGTTTGTTATTTCTTTTTGATGTTGTTTGTACCTGTAAGTAACAATTATTTCAGCGTCCGTAATCGAAAACGCTAAACATCTCTTAAACGATGAACTTTTTAGACATTTTCAGCTCCACGGCCTCCTTGTTGAATATCAAACTTAATAACACCGTTTCATCTAACATGTCGCATCTTCGTTGCTGAAGGGGCTAGAGAGGTGATTCAAAAAAGAGAATATTGAAAAAAGAATTCAATACAAATAAAATTTCCCTCCACAGCGACAATCAAATTTCGTGTCAAAATCATAATCGGTTTTTAAAGGCTGTACATATTAAAAAATACATTTTTTATGGAAAGCCAATTACAAAATAGTCATCCGCAAGAATCGCCCTTTCAAACAAAAATAAAATTATCAAAATCGATAGGCTGGTTTAAAAGTTATTGAAGATCAAATTTGGGACAAAATCTAGGTGCGCCACTTTTTATGTCCGTCAGTGTATATGATCATCATTATAATAACACAATAATTTTAAAGAGAAATAGGAATTTTCAAAAGAGGTTATTTAATAAAAGTATCTTCATAATAAAAGAACTAAGAAAAGGGACATATCAACCTTGGAAATATGCTATATCTATTTATACAAATATATATTATTATTATTATAATACAGATTAATAAATGAAGAGAATATTTGTTAGAAAACAGCTCTGTGTCATAAATTATTTTAATATATATAATACCATGTTATTACATTAATAAAGATATAGGGAGTTCATATTACCCTATACAATTATTTATTAAGCAGTTAATATAGGCAACTCTTATTACACCTTGCTGC
>CAXKVY010013035.1:0-14181 GCA_964058915.1 Tetropium fuscum
CCGACTAGTTTTGATTGTGTCACTTTGCTTCATGTTTGTGTTACAGCTTGTGTTGTCGTCAATGTGGAGCAAGAAATGAGTATAGCGGAAGGTCTCTCTTCTGTGCTAGCGGTGTCAAGCCTTTTTTAATCCCATGCTTTGAAAAAATGTGTGCAGAATACCAAGCTCACACGTCACATTGATTAAAGTGCCATTGTGTTTTATTATCAATTTTTCCTAAATAATAAATGTATTCTTGTGTGTCAATGTAGATATAAAAATTCAGCTTCATGTAGTATTATTTTGCCCTATTTAGACTAGTTAGGGTGCCAAGACAAAACACTAAACATGTAAGTGCGCCGCGAACTGAAAAAATTAGGGAACCCCTGATTTAATGTGTTCAATCATGTTTAGCTTTTAATCAAAATATACCCCTACAACTCGGATGCCATCAGCATGCTTTAAATTATTACTATTAATTGTGTAAGTTTTTAACAAATTTTTAGATATAAATATATTGCTGAATAGATCACAATTTCCATTTTCAAATAAATCGTTAAATTGTCCCTCAGTTAGTATAAGGGAAATTAAGTATGTAGTTACTTTTATTTAGTTTATTTACAGTTTTACGCTTACTAATTTAGTTATTTACAACAGTTATTTACGCTAACTTATTACTTCACTATTCTTCGACTACCAAATGTTAATATGGTCCAATACATGAGGCAAAAAATGAAAAACAGGGAGGGGAAGATTATTCTTGATAGCCTATCGACTTCCTTCCACATAATTTTTTCTTTATCCTTATCCTGGAAAAACATTTAAAATATATTATAAGCACTATGTAGGTATCTATATATTGGAAAATTACGGGATCGGGATACTAAGAGATCCAAAAATATAGTTGTTTTAAGGAAATATATACTCACTGTTTTCCAGTAAAGTTTTATGAATCTATCATTTGCCATGTTCTTGTACTTGAAATGGTGGATGTATTTTGGTGATGGGGGGTTTGTCCATGGGGTGATGGTAGTTGTCTAAATATTGTAGTTTCAAAAGAAGTTTTTAGTTTTGTATTTGTAGTTTACAATAATTATAGAATAGATTTTTAAAGTGTAGGCGATAATTATAATTTAAGATTCAAATTTTCAACCTGTCAAATGAGAGTAATGCAGTTGTCATTTGGGTGACACACAGAGTGTGACATATATTTCCACATTCCGTTGGAACATATTTTAGTGTGTAGTTGTTCTTGGTGTGTAGTGTAGGAATGACAAGAATTGCGTTGTCTGATGTTTGTGCTTATGATTTGTGTTACGAAATTTTAAGTTTAAGAAGAAAATAAACGACACAACAAAATGTTATCAAATAAACCATATTTGTCATTTATATTATCCGTGGTTCCGAAATAGTGTGGAGTGATTCATCACCACCATATGGACTGCTCAGGGAGATGAGGGACGAAGGGAAATTCCATAGGTGTATCATTTTCGAGGAGGCATTTTTTATCATTTTCAGTTCTCCTCCTCTCAAAATCGGTCGCTTACGATTGGAATTATTGGTTTTAGAACCACTACTACTCGCATTCGTCGCTTCCATCGCATAAAAAAACTAAACACTCGCGTATAACACAATATTATAGTTAATTTATATCGCGAATCAACCATACATAAGACAAAATGAAACGCCACTGTCGCGCCAAAACATACATGCATGAAACAGCGCATGCGTCAATATATACAAGGAAATCCCGCGTCTTTACCTTTGACCAATCAAATTTAATTTAATTTAGAACAGCCTAAAACCCACCAATGAGAGCGGTAGACCCGGTTACTAATGAGTTCTGCCCACCATTTCTATAGTGTACACAAATTTGCACACTAAAGAAATTCTGTGATATCCATTGCAAATAGGCACACCGCTCAATTGTGATGGTGGTGTGATATTACGTATGAATCACTCCACACTATTTCGGAACCAGGGTATAGAAATATTTTAATTGTCTCCACAAAAGTAAATTTTAATTGTTTTGTAATTATACTGCGTGGATGAATGCCCATTTTTCCTTAGCGATATAATGGCTTAAAAATGTTCACTATAACCCTGCTTACCTGAGGCAACACTGCTTGTTCCTTTTCTTTCAGTTTAAGTGCTGTATATTTCCCTTGTAATACTTTAACTATGACAAATTCCCCCAGAGAGGAGAACACTGATACCATGCAACCAGCCATCCACAAATCCAATGCCTTAAAACAAAAAATAATGATGATTTCTTCCCCTAAATCAACCAACAGAAGCCACTTAAGGTTGGGATTTTGTACAGTGGGAGGCAATAGATGCATTTATTTTGCTTAACTATAAATAGTTAAAAAGCTACATATGATCTGATAGTTAAATTCGTTTCAGATACTAGATATTAGTGACGATTATAATATAAGTAAGTAAGTTTTGTCCTAAAATTTTCTTATAAACCTGTGTTGTGGTTGTTCAATGAAAATAATGTGTTTTCAACAATAAAAATGCATATTTATTATTGCGAAACCACACCACAGCACAGGCTTTTAAGAAAATTTTGGGTCAAAAAATATATTATAATCATCACTAATTTGATTGTCAGATCTTATGTAGCTTTGGGGGCGTCCATAAATTATACGTAGTGTTTTTTTAAATTTCCTGTCCCTCCCTCCCCCCCTGGTGAGATGTCGTGAGATTTTATTCAACCCCCTTCCCCATCCCCCAATCTCACGTGAGATTTTTCAAAATGTGGGTAAAACATTTACAAGAATAAACAAAGCAGGTTGGAACCTGTCCGTGTGTCGCTGCCACTCAGCTCGTACGCTCTCGTTCATCGAGTAGCGCGTTCGGCTGACAGTGGCGCGAAAACAAAGGACGGGCTACACTGTACCGTAAATTCAGATTAAATTGAGCTATTTGGTATAAAACAAATATGATGGTTTGACAGTCAGTAGATGTATAACGTCGAAGTATGAATGAAATTATTTTCTTTCGAACGAATTATAGTGAATGATCTTAATCGTATTACGATTACGCTTAAGATTATATCTTAAGCATGTACAATCTGGATTAAATGGGCCAAAATAGTATAATTTTTTTTTTGTTTCAATCAGAAAAAAAATTGCGTGATATTTGCCGAGACCCCCCCTCTCTCCAACGTTAGATGAGATTTGACTCGACCCCCTCCCCCCCTTAAACATCTTACGTAATTCATGGATGCCCCCTTTTTAATTATTTATAATTAACAAAAATAAATGTATCTATTTTCCCCTCAGTCTATAAAATCGCGTCCATAATATACAACTTCTCCACTCATTCCTAGTCTGTACGTTACGCAACAGAATATAGTCCAATCGTACCTTAACATATGCTACGGCAGGTATATCTGACCTCAAACCCGTGAACATTGTTACCAAAGTCAACAGACAGGTTACTAATAGGGTTACTCTCGCAGGGATGGCATCCAAGTCTAACCAAAAACTGAACCATGAAAGAACCACAACAAGGGTTGATGGGGCGAAAGTTTGTATTAAATGGTGACCGATTTGCCTTTCAAATCGAAAATAGACCACCAACCTTGAGAAATTTCCTACAAAATATTACCAAATTAATAATACTTTAATAAACGTGATTGGTGCGAATTTTGTAGTTCTAAAAACATACCACTTTTTTCAGCTGTGTAAGCACATGTTTCTGACAACTGCAGCGGGAGTATATTATACTGTAGGAGCTTTAATTCTGGGCTCAAACTAACCCCAGAGCCCGACCACTGCAATAACATTTTATTGCTATTATATGAAACTGTAACACACCACAAAATCTTTCAAAGTAATTTTATAATTGTATGATTCAAGTATTTGGAATGGGATACAAAAACTGTTTGATTACTCACAACTCTCAACAGTGATTGGACATAACTGGGTGTCCATGGGGTAATGCTGGAACTCCATCTGACAAGCCACTATGGCGTGCATCCTTGCGGCATACCTGATGGTTTTGTTCCTAAATAACGTGACGGAGGAGAACTTGTGAGTCAGAGTTGCAATTTCTGCAAATGTGTATTGGTAAACGCACGGTTAAATAATAGAGGCAATTAATTTTTTACCAACTACTTTGGAATTTAAGAAATACAGATCCGGTTGCCATAGATTTTCGAAATAATTTGAGGGTAGCGTAATAGAATCGTCTCCATACTCAAACATTTCCTCCGGAATTTTTATCCTTGCATCCTGCCACTCTTGCTTAAGAAACATATCCATGCTACAAATTAGTTTGTAAGTATGTCGCAAGTGTTTTTTTCCATATTTAGATACCGAAAATCCATGTCTTCGACATTTATTGAGTTTATATCAACAACTCGCATGCTGAAATCTACCTCAATGGGTTGTCCACGCTTAGTAGGAGGCCTAATTTCTAAAATCAAGTTTAGATATTAAATAAATAACTTCGAGAACTAAGAAGCATCTACTTACCTTTTATGTAATGTTCTGGGATGATATTCTTTGTTTTGTTGTGTGAATCTGGATTTCTGGGCTTTGGTACGAGCGCATGGCCACCCAGAACAAGAGAGTTTCTAAAAACATGAATAATATCTACATAAATACTGTCTTTACATTGTTAACACTTTTATGGGCTTACATTTGTATATTGAAACAATAATTGTAGGTATATTGAAACTTCACTTGTTGTATAAATAACATCCAATTTTAACATATGTAAGTTGATTATTATTCAATGCGTATTAGTAAATAAAATACTGAAAAGTTTTTTTTAATAAAGCAATGCGTTATTCACCAGTGATTTAAATGTTTATTTATTTAAATTGTAGCTTAAAGTACCTAGTTTATTTTATTTAAATTTGATAAAATTTTGTATACAACTCGAACGTTTTAATCCTGCATTATGTATAAGCCTGACATATTTTGACACATTTGAGGCTTTTATGTCTATGATTCTTCTATATTGTCAATGTAATTAATGTATTATTTGCATTTCTGTTTAGAATAATAGTCAGTTATAAGTGTACAAATTATATAGTCCAAGAAATTAGTTTAGTTTCATCGTTCATCTATATATAGTTTTGTTAGCTTCAAAATTTTGACAAGACAACTGTGCGCCTTTTGTTCAATTTTATTCTTCATTATTTGAAAATAATGTTTTTATTATACTAATCAGAGCGCAAAAATGCCTTGTTGTGCAGCAGTAACTGCAAAAGGGGATTTTTATTGAAACTTTTTCCCAGAGTCCCACTGTCCCAGCAAGGAGAAAATAATAGGTTATCAAAACGAAAAGAGATCAATGGAAACCTACAGATTTTTCGTTTGTGTGTGGTAGAAATGTTTAAAGTACAGTCAGGTGCAGTTTATTTTTATAGTTAAGTATATATTACTTTGGGTGACATGCATAAAAATAAGTACCCACGTGCTATTTATTGTAACATTTGTCATTTTCTATTTTTAGTATATCTACTAAGTATATCTACTGTCAAACTAAGAACGAAATATATTTTAATAGTTTGATGTTGGTAGCTGAGGATGCATGATGCATGTGAACGTTTTCTTGATTCCTCCTGCTGCTCGTGATAAGTAGTCAAACAAACACAACGCACGAACAGTAAATTGTATTTATAAAGGTTCAATAATAAATATATCTTCTGTGATCTCGTAATATTACGATTGATTTCTACAACAACAAAACAGTTATCAGCTTTTCAAAAATGACAATATTTTGGATTAAATGTTTTCTTACGTGTTACATATGTATTTCCATAGTTACGAAAACAAGATCGATTAGTGCCTTTATTATTGCATTTGAAGTAAGCCTCAACATGGCGGCGGAGGCGTGGCCTATTATCGTATTGTCGCCACTGTCGTAATAACAGTGACTTTATGCTGCCATATATGAGGCAATAAGGTCGTCTGTGGGCAATAACTAATTTAGTTCCTGGGTAGGCAACCGTCAGTACAATGTGTCTCAAAGTGGCGTAGTAATGGGCTGTTCTCGCCACTGCACTGTGGGTCAGGATCAACAATTTCCGGTCAAAACTATGAAAATGAGTTTCATAGTTTTGACCGAAACTGATCGAAAATCCCGTGATTACACGAAAAATTGTTTAAAAATCCCAATATAATATAAATATATATATAAATAAATTGTGGAATTTTTCTGGTGGTGGAAATTAAAATAATTGTGTAAAATTCTGAAGTTCTGTATTTGTATAGATTACAATAAAAGAAGTTAACTTTTCGCTTAAATACACCTTTGCGTCTAGGGTTCTGTTTATCTATGGTCTAGGGCTGGAGAATTCAAATGAGGCAGGTACCGGTATAGGGATCATGGCCTCTTGCCCTTCGAAGAATAGTGTTTATAACCACTAATGAACATGCTATTTATCTGTTTTCATGAAGCCGAAATAATTGAACTCATTTTAGTTTTGACCGGAAATTGTTGATCCTGATTCCTGACCCACTGTGCACTCTGGTGAGGTGAGAACTGTATTATAGAAAAGTATACCTAATATGGATATCTCATTAGAGAAACGTATATTGGTATTATTAATGATATATACCCATATATATATATATATATATATATATATATATATATATATATATATATATATATATATATATATATATATATATATATATATATATATATATATATATATATATATATATATATATATATATATATATATATATATATATATATATATATATATATATATATATATATATATATATATATATATATATATATATATATATATATATATATATATATATATATATATATATATATATATATATATAAAGGGTCCGCCAATAGGGACGCTCGATCTTTGACAGCTCATGGCGGCCATGTTGTTTGTGGTAGAGTTGGCAAACGTAGTTGTTATTATTCAGTGTATCTTCACAAATCACCATGAACCAATTCAGCCGCGAGCAACATGTGCAAATCGTTAAAACTTATTACGAAAATCATTCATAGGTTCGAGCAACGTTCCGCGCGCTCCGCCAATTTTACGGTGCAATTGATCGTCCTGCTGAGTCGACTATCCGTCGTTTGATTAACAAATTCGAGGCAACCGGTTCGGTGAACAATCAGCCAACACCGACGCGTCGTCGAAACGTCCGATCTGCCCAGAATGTCGCCGCTGTGCGCGATAGTGTGCGTGAAAATCCGCGACAGTCAATTTCACGTCGCGCACAGGAACTCCGCCTTTCGGAAACATCACTTCGCCGAATCTTGCATCTGGATTTGGGCATGCATCCGTACAAGATCCAGCTGACACAAGAGCTCAAAATAAACGACCATAGACAGCGCCGTATCTTCGCTGATTGGGCTTTAGAGCAGTTGGAAGTCGACCCCGATTTTGGTCGCAAAATCATCTTCAGCGATGAGGCACATTTTTGGTTAAATGGGAATGTTAACAAGCAGAATTGCCGTTATTGGGCCGAGAACAATCCACAGGAGGTCCACCAGGTCGCAATGCACCCAGCAAAGGTAACTGTTTGGTGTGGATTTTGGGCCGGAGGCATCATCGGGCCGTATTTCTTCGAGAACGACGATGGTGTGTCCATCACGGTAAACGGCGAACGATACAGATCCATGATAACGAACTTTTTCTGGCATGAAATCGACAATATGGATGTCGAGGATATGTGGTTTCAGCAGGACGGCGCTACGAGCCACACAGCGCGCGCCACAATGGATCTTCTGCACGAGCGCTTCGGAGGAATGGTTATCTCGCGCGGAGGCGACATCAACTGGCCACCGAGATCGTGCGATTTAACCCCACTAGACTATTTCTTGTGGGGTTTTCTTAAATCACAGGTCTACGCAAACCAACCACAAAACACTGATGCCCTCAAAGTCAACATACGCCACGCCATCGATGAAATACAGCCCGATTTGTGCGCCAGAGTCATTGAAAATTGGACTTCTCGTATGCGCGCCACCCAGCGAAGCCGAGGTGGACATTTGACCGATATTATTTTCTATACATAATGCCTTCGAATAGTCTTTCAAACAAAAAATAAATTTCATTTATACCTCTCACACAACTTGCTTTATTTCATTTTAAAGATCGAGCGCGCTTATTGGCGGACCCTTTATATATATATATATATATATATATATATATATATATATATATGTATATATATATATATATATATATATATATATATATATATATATATATATATATATATATATATATATATATATATATATATATATATATATATATATATATATATATATATATATATATATATATATATATATATATATATATATATATATATATATATATATATATATATATATATATATATATATATATATATATATATATATATATATATATATATATATATATATATATATATATATATATATATATATATATATATATATATATATATATATATATATATATATATATATATATATATATATATATAAATATGTCTCTATGGTATTATGGTATCTGGATATATAGTGCCTTCATATCATTTGAATACATTTTATCATAAAAGGTATGTTTGCCTTAACTTTTTCTTTATTTCTACTTTAAAAAAAACCATATACCTATATGCTTAACTACCTACTTAAGTTTGTATTAAAAAAATTAAATTAAATATAATAATTACCTACCTAATATTTTTTTTACTTACATGATACCAAAAGTCACTATGGCTCTAACAGCTACCTCGCAGATCATTGCGGCTTGAATCTGGGCTCACAGCACTGGCAATAAGACATCAACGTGAGGTATTTAAATCGCATAACGCATAACAATTAGCAGTATTATCACCACACTAATATCTAAAGTCAGCATATACATGTATACGTTGTACATATTATATGTACTATATGTACCTATATATTCTTGTAGTATCGGTATTCAACTAATAAACTGACCATCTCCAACTCTACGGCGCTTTTTTTTTATAAAATGGGTGACTCAACTCGCGATTAATAGGGAAGACAGTGATCATGTCCCAATTTAAGTGAGGAATTGTGAGCACAAAAATTAGCGTTTTTAAAATTCATTGGATAAACCGTTTCACTTCCTGTGATGCTTCGTTAAAGCCTAATTAAGGTACAATTTATTAATTGGGGAGGACACAAACCCATAATTCTTAGGTAGCGCAAGTGCCGTCTTCCAAGCGCTTTAAAGTCGAAGAAATTCGCCAATAGGATACCAACTGTAGACCAGATGAATTAAAAATGTTACGAAACTACCATGTAAAAATCCATGTTTTCTGTGGACAACTAAGTAAAATTTGGATTTATAAAGAATGAAAAATGTGAACTAGTACGGCGTCATTATACGTCACATTTTGATTCCTGTGCCGCCTTTCCAAATGTTAAATATGAGTTTTGTCTGCTCTTGACATAGTTGACTAGCATTTTTTCTATTTTGTTGTGTTTGAAAACAATTTCTAGTGGATTTATGCGCATTTTCCATTGACATGAATAGGTAGGGGACATCGGGGCAGAATAGGGCATCGGGATAGAAAGGAGTCGATATTTGCCGCTACAGACATTGAATATTGCTAGCTCCCTCTGTCGCCAATTATTAGAAGTTCATGCCCAGTCGGCAACCAGAGGTACAAAAACGTAAGGATGATCCAAATTTTGTGGTTGACAAAATAGCTGGTGTGTTTCTAGCAATAATCAGTGTGTTTTTAGCAAGATGAATAGTTAGAACTGGTTGCGTATTTAAAGAACCTCTCAATGAAAGAACCAAGAGGGCTAGCCTATCAGCTAGCGGGTCGAAACGGGTGCGAGCATCCATTGAATGAACAGACAGAAATGGCAGGGGAAGATTGGGCCCAATCTTTTATGAGGTATGAGGCGTCATCAGGAATTAAACTTAAGAAAGTCCGAGGCAACTTATGGATCACGTGCGATGGGGTTCGACAGAGTAGCAGTTGCCCAGCTTTTACATTATTAAATTAAGTTATTATTGAAAAAAATTACTGGCGAAAGAATTTATAATTGCGACGAGAGTATAATAATAATTTCTAAACAGCATTTATAAATTATTGCAAATAAAGGACAAAGTTAGGTAGGCGTATTGCCTTCTACTGAGCGTGGCAACAAGGCAGTGAACTATATACTACGTAACTGGAACGGCCCGACAGTGCTATCAAGTATCGATTTTTGAGGCACATTTATTATTGAGTGAAAGAAACAATAAAAGGGGATGTTGTCTCTGTCGCACGCGTATCATCTTACGAGTGGTGGTGGTATAAGAATTTTAATTAGCATAATTTTTTAGTTTTTATATATGTTCAGTTATTCAAGTAAAAATATATCAGAAATTGACTTAAAAACATATCGAGACGATTCTCACAAAAATAACGGTATAATTAATAAAAATATAATTAAGAGCGAAGTACAATTCCTTTACATTAATGCGTAAGACAAAGACGGCCAAACATTTTATGCCCCTTCTCTTTCTACCTAAAAACTTGCCTAGAATAGAAATTTGTAGTATATAGTTCACTGCAACAAGGTAACTACCGAAATTTGTTGTTCCGCTGCGGGGAATTTCATGCCTCCAATGTTGATTTTCTCCCGAGTAAAGAAACGACAAGAATTCGAACTTGGTTTGCCGCCTGGTGGTTGGGCTGAGGCTAATGAGTCTGGATAGATGACTATAGAAGTGTTTTTGGCGTGGTTTAAAACGTTCGTTACATTTTCTAATGCAAAAAAGGAAACTCCAGTTCTGTTACTTTTTGATGGGCATGCATCTCATACTAAGAACCTGGAAGTTATAGATCTTGCACGTGAAAACAGTGTTATTTTATTGTGTTTTCCACCTCACTGTTCACACAGGCTTCAGCCTCTAGATGTGGCATTCATGAGACCTTTAAGTCTGTATTACGAAGAGGAAGTGTGAAAATGGTTGCGATTCGACCCAGGCAGTCATTACTTTATTCCAAATATCCACTTTATTTGGGCAAGATTTTGTTAATGCTGCGAATAGGAAAACCGCCCTAAAAGGTTTTGAAAGAATGGGAATTTGGCCAACAAATGAGGGTATCTTCACTGACGACCACTTTTTACCAGCCGAGACAACAAATATTCCCATTGCTACTACACAATCTTATCTTACTCCAGTCAACCTCCAGAAAATAAAAATTCCTTGAATCCTCCCTCAACTCCACCTAGCAAAGCCACAATAGGAATACCCATAGCAACGAAATTCAAAATGACCCTCAACCCCAATGTTCCTGAGTTCCAAATGCTCCAAAAAAATAGCACCTCAAGTTTTCCAGCCCATTAGCCAGAAGATGTTATGCCAATACCAAAAGTAGATGCCATTAAACGAACGTACAAAGCAGAACTGACTGAACGAACGTACAAAGCAGACAAAAAACTACATGCACTAGGTACATACTACCTGTCTAGACCACGGACTACGTGACAAGGCCTTTAAAGGCCGCTATGAGTTATTTTTGGGCGTATGCGTACAATAAATCCATTGTTCTATAAATAATATTATAGAGGCTTCTAAACACCTACAAATGGTACAAATGCGAAACAACTAATGAATAACAAATGAATTACCTATTTTGTCTAAAAATGTTGTGGGGCGTATGTCACGCTACATAGGCATTGAATCAAGATACATCATCATATCCGTTCGTATATACCTAAGTAGAACTGTCGATAATCTAAATACATTTAATTAACTTCCAAACACAAGTCACAAATGTTTACAATGATAAATGACTATAGCAAATAAAGCACTCTTAATTACTTGTTAGGTACTTGGCCTTGTCTCTAAAAACATTTAAACTAAACGATCGGCTGGCCTTATAATATACTATTTTCAAGGTTCTGGAAACTTCACTGGAAGCTTCTCGATTATTTAGCGCCATTCTAGATTGTTCTCAATTATTACATCCCATTCTATAGATTATATACGTCTCGAAGAGTTAATTCTACAGGGGATAGTCCATATGTTCTACCACAACTTTGCTAATGAAAATGGGCCAGGGGAGTATCTCGGTTACTTGAAGTCCTAGAGTGTTGATATTTTGCCTTTGGGGGGTTGTATCTGACACCCCCAGATGCGATGTTGCCACATTGTCGGATGCGGTGTTGCCAGATTGTGCAGATTTTCAGTATATCGTCCACTATCGCTTCTGCTGATTTCGTAACATTATGCTTTAAGAAATAACTAGATTTGTTTGAGCATTAAAAAAAACTACTAGACACAGAAATAACAACAGGAAATACAAAATGTGGTTGTAAAAGTAGAAGCCATAATAAAAACTTCAGATTCTCTTAAATTTCTTTTGAAAATATTTATTAAATAAATGTCAGGAGTATTGTGAGCGTTATTTGGTACGAATCTTCAGTTGACTGGGCGAGAGATCTAAGTGCCATATTGTCAGTAGAGGCGCTTTAAGAAACTCCCCAGCGTGCCTGGATTGTTGCAGTCCGGCGTAAGTCTACCATTGCTGGACAGACAAGCTTCTCCGCAAGCCCTTCCTTGGAAGTACGGGCCGAACATTTGCTTACATTGCACGCAGTTGCTGCGAACAGAAGACAAAATAAAGTTCAATGCATTCAGCCAGCCACAATATTTTCTAAAGAAGATCACTTTTAATTTTCAACATTCCCAATTATATAAACTATAAGCGGTATTTATTAATGTTTAAACATAATTTTTGGAATATACCTACTCTATGTTTTAATTTCTGAAAGGTGATGCAATAAATGTCATTTTGAGAAAATCTTGCTACGCCACTGGCCGGTCCTGTGTATGCAGATTAAGAAAAGATGAAAGCTTCCGTAATTCCGTATGACAGCAGTCAAAATTTATATAGTGTTTTTGTTCGATATCTAACTGGAGCAAAAAATTGTGCGGCATTTTACAAAGAAAACCCGTACCAATTACTACGGAAGCGGAAAATCACATCACTATGCAAAACAAAAGGATATTTAGTGTTAAATTGTATACCGCCACAATTTCTTGTGAACAGAACTAGAGTCTCCAGTCCGCGGCTTACCATATCAGTCGCAATCCCTCTTCAACTCATAAAAATCCCATTTCCCTTCTCGCTCACTTAGAGGACACCTGCATGCACAAGCCGGCGATTTACTGGCTTTACTGCTAAGTGGCGTATCATCATGCACAACCAAAGTGAAGTGACTTCAAAAGATGTCTTATTATGTCATATTCATATATGTGCAAAACTTTAAGCCAATAAATTATTTAGTTTTGAATGTATTTAAAATATATTGAAAAAAATTTGCATGCTGCATGTATAATTTAGTGCTCCATTTAGTCAATAACAATTTAAAATAAAAGAAATAAATTAAATTGCTATTGCCCAGCAAGGACCACGGGGAGGTCCCTGGCCCTTTGCCAGGATAGAACGTTAGGTTACTTATTATTAGTATAGGTAAGACTGTTAATAAAATTTATAACAAATTAACTCATCAATTTGCGCGATATGTTATTATTTGCACATATAGTTACACTCATGTTGGTATTTTTAACTGTCACTTATTAGTAGCACTCTTCACAAAAACTCACATCAGAAATTCATATAACTATTCACTATCTGAAAATAAGTAACTTTCACTACTGTCTTCATTTACAGTTATTATCACTGGTTTAACGGGAGTATCCGGAGTATCCTTCATAATATGGAGATCCCACATTCTTGATTCCGCCTTCTTCACATAGTCTATACATTTGATCCAGTTGGCCGCATTTACTTCTTTGATTGTACCATTGAGAAGTTTTTTCACACCAGCTAACTTAATGTTGTATTTTCTCTAGCAACTTTCCCTTTTATTTGCGCCCAAATAAGCTCAATTGGGTTCAGTTCGCAGTGATATGGAGGCAATCGAATTACCTCCATTCCTCTTGCTTTGGTCATTTCATCCACTACATACTTCTCGAAAGCTGGAAAATGTTCTTGCCAGTGTAAACAATTCAGCTTTAAGTAGTGAATCATCGTGTTCAATGTTTCTTTCTTCCAGCTAGTCTTTAATTTGCCCTTTCCGCCATGTAGTTGTGGGCAGCTGTTCTGTTCTACGGGAATGATAAGATTATTGTTTTTCATTTTATATCCTTTATTAGGATAATTGCGCACGGCACTGAGCACCGCAGTTCATTACAAACTAATGGACTGCGATGCT
>CAXKVY010013037.1:0-22918 GCA_964058915.1 Tetropium fuscum
CGTTTATAAGTCATAAAGAAAATTCGACAAAAAAAAATTATAATAACGACATTACACTGTCAGAGAAACAACGGCCAATATCTCGAAAACTGTCATAGTTAGAGCAAAATTACAAGAGATCAAAATTGTTACTAAGGGGCCGTTATTTTAGAAATATGTATCAGATAATGTCAGTGGCGTACGAAAAAAAAGTTCTATTATGGAGAATAGTCGAAGTACCCAAAAAAAGTAACATCCACTATAGTATTTTCGACAGGAACAATACAACATGTTGATCCTATGCAGGTTAAGATATGTGTAAAATATTTAGTGAATATATCATTCCGTTCAGAAAATATTACACATTAATGTAAAAAAAAATTAAATTTTAACACCCTGTATCTTCCTTAGGAAGCTAGATCGGCCATATCTTTATAGGCACTTTTCTTTTTAAAAACGTGCGTTCTATCCCGTGTTAAAGTTTGTCTACAAAAAACTGACCCACCCTGTACAAATGCATATTTCAATCTTATATAGGTCGAGAAAATTTGCAGTGATAGGGATTTAGGCTAGTAATTCGTCCAATAAAAACGGACTTCAATGATTTTTGGCTGATATGAACTCAACCAAAACAAAGTCATCTAAATTAATTGAATCAACATTTTCTTGAGTAGGTTTCCCTGACTGCGACAAATGTTCTTCATTTTCAGTTTTATCCATTTCAACTTCTTGAAATGAATTACCCCCAGAATTGTCACTTATCTTTGCAAAATGTTGAGGTGAGCGATCTTGTTGCTCGAAATAGTTTCAGTCTGAAATAGTTTCAGCGCATTTGAACACGCATGCGTAAGATGACGTTAGTATCATAATTGCGGAGAGAGTTCCTCGGAGTTCCTTCAGAATTCTTTGCCGTTCTCCTAGAGTTCCTCGGAGTTCCTGTGAGTTCCTCTGAGTTCCCTTAGAGTTCCCTGTAGCTCGTACAAAAGATTTCCCCAGCGGTTACCCCCTCGGCTTCATATAACATTTTAAACGTTTTTTTATAAAATGAATATGTGTCAACCGATATTGTATTTTTTTTCGAAAGCTTAATGTAGTTAAGGTTACAGTGACTAAATATAAAACAGTGGCGACATACGCTTCCTGTGACAAATTTGAAGGTTGACCATTAACGTTATTAACGCCGCCTTTTTATAAATAATTTAATTTTTAATTCATGTAAACACATTCACGATGTAATCAATATGTTTTGATGAATTATTATTCCCACTATTAAATTGTTGTTACATTCCCTCCTTTATTTAATTTTATAAAAATAAAATTGAAGATGACCTGAAGATGAAGAATCAATCAAGCAAAAATAGGACAACTATTGTCGCCACTGTTTGCAATAGTCACTGTGGGTATGATGAGCTTTCCCATGGCATTGGAATTTGATTATTTAAAACCTCATCCGATGCTTGTTTCAGTCGAGAATTGCTCCAGTCTATCACAGAGTACCCTATAACGGATGAGAAATTCCCATACGGTATGTCGAAATTAATAAAGATAGACGGCCTTACCTGCCGTGCGTTGAGGATCAGTTATATTGGAGAATTAGGATTCGAACTACACATCCCTGTAGCTTCATGTGTTCCAGTATTCAACAAGGTTATGGAAGCTGGACGCGGCTTTGAACTAAAACACGCAGGATTTAGAGCACTCGACTCTCTTAGTTGCGAAAAAGGTACCATATCTATAAGCTAACCCAGTAGTTACCTATTAGTTACTAATTTTAATTCATTGAGTACTAAATATTTTGTTTTCATAGATAATTCTAGATAAAATCATATCCAGTCACAGTCATTTCTAGGTATTCGAAATTAAGAATGGTTATACATTTCATTTATAGCCAGGCGCAGGGATTTTTTGTTACAAAAATTCATAAGGAAGCTTTCTTTTTTCTATCGTTTCTATTTATGTTTAGGAAGAAATTTATCGAAAATGCTCCAATTCGGGCTGGAACATAACATTTTTTAAAAAATTGAAAGGGAAAATAACGTTTTTTTAATATCTCCGATAATATTAAAAAACCAATAGAAAAATCAAGAACAGAAATTAATTTTCCACTAAATTTTACATAATAAATGGCTCTAAATCTAAATTTTAAAGATAGAACCTTGCGAAGGAGAGAGTCGCGGGTTACATCAGCGCAAAAGAGCAAAATATTGAAATTATTATGAATCTGGTAGTTAATAGTGGAGGCATTGAAGCGTTTTGGGTCCGTTTTTCTTTACTGTGCACCGAATTGCATGAAATTTTGGAATTAGGCTCATCTTACCCTGAACTTCAAAAGTGAAAATGTCCCGAACTGAGCCGGCACCCTGGGGAGGGTTGCCACCCCTTCTCGGTGGTGTACATTTTTTTTTCAAAAAAACCTCAGATATTGATAGAAGGCCTCATTTTAAGTAAAAAATGTTCTATAAAGTTTTTCAAAAAACTCAATACTTTTCAAGTTATTGGAAATTGAAAATTCGAAATTTTTTCACGTTTTTCATTGGTTTTTTGCAAATATCTCCAAAAATATGCATTTTAACAAAAATTTTATAATAAACAAAATTGTTGTAGATTAAAAAATGAACAAATTGGTTTTTTATAAACTGTGCTAAGTGCAAAATTAAGCGAGATATTTAAGGTCAAAGCCTTTTTTTATTTTGCCTGAAATTTTATCGATGTGTTCAATGCCATCTAGCGGCGAGCTAGATGGCATTGGCTAGATGGCTATGTATATATATATATATATATATATATATATATATATATATATATATATATATATATATATATATATATATATATATATATATATATGTATATATATATATATATGTATATATATATATATATATATATATATATATATATATATATATATATATATATATATATATATATATATATATATATATATATATATATATATATATATATATATATGAATGATCAATGAAATAAATCGTATACTGCTCTGAAGATCCTCAAGAAAGGTGAAAGAACTTGTACAACTTCTAAGTGGTTCGTTTTCATATGCATAGTGATTCATTTCCGTATGTGTGTCCAGATATAGTACTGGTAAGTGTGTTTTCTTTCTTATTCGTCTAGTTGCTTATTTCTATGTAATGAAATGCTACAAACCCAAGATTACTTTTCACAAAATAAATATGAATAGCAAAGAATTTCAAAGCTAATAAATATATCCAGGGTGAAAATTGGATTTTTTTCGAGAATTTTCGAAGAAACAATTAATACATACAACCAACAAATGATTTTAGTTTTGACTAAGCAAGCAATTTCTGTATCACTCACATTGTATATATAGTTCAATATTTTCCCGCATATAGTTGGAAAAAGTAGTTGTTTTTCAATAGGTTCAACAAGATTTTATGCATTTTAAAGTTTAACATCTTCTGGATAACTGTATGCCTAATGCTTTTATATATAATATGTTCAAATAGAACAAATATAAATAGTAGACTAGGTTTGTGTATTCTAAGAATGAGTTCCGTCAAAAACTAATGTCATAAAACGTCACTGCAAGTGTTGGTGTATTGGTAATTTAAATTCAAGTATGAATGATCAATGAAATAAATCGTATACTACTCTGAAGATCCTCAAGAAAGGTGAAAGAACTTGTACAACTTCTAAGTGGTTCGTTTTCATATGCATAGTGATTCATTTCCGTATGTGTGTCCAGATATAGTACTGATAAGTGTGTTTTCTTTCTTATTCGTCTAGTTGCTTATTTCTATGTAATGAAATGCTACAAACCCAAGATTACTTTTCACAAAATAAATATGAATAGCAAAGAATTTCAAAGCTAATATATATATATATATATACATAAGACAACAGTTTTGGGTCTCTATTACTGTGTACTTTCACTTTGCTCCAAAAATTCACACTTCGAAATTTTCAGTTTAATAGGTAGAAAAAAATACGATTAGTTTTTGGACCATAACTCCTTCAATTTTGATCCTATCACAACTTCTAAAAAACATTTTTCATTACAATGTATAGTGAAAAACCTTTTATTTTGAAACGGTGAAGGGTCAAAGGGCTTGAGAGGGGCTGTGATTGCGCTACCGCGCGCTCTTTAAACAATCATATCTCCGTCAATTATTGTGTGGAAGAAATAAAAAAAAAACAAATTTTTTGTCAGAAAAAGACCTACATTTTTTATCACCGCACTTTCTCACGTATCTTTCATCATTTTTGAGATATTATGAAAAAAAGGTGATTTTTTTAAAAATTCGAAAAATTCTTTTTTTCTAAAATCGTCATTTTTTTGAAAAATACGTATTTTAAAGCAGTCAAACTGCTAGAATTCATCAAACTCTTTATACTAAAGTTAATTCTAGACGGAATACGATTAATTTTAATTTTGGTGGAAATGGCACTTATGAAACTCATCGATTTTAAAAAAAAATCATTAGATATTCCCCTTTTTTTCCTTACAGCTCACTCATTTTAGGTGCAAAAGACTTTTAACAGTGCTCATTTTAAAGCTTATTTCAAGCACTACAAAATCCTATTTCAATAGAATGCATAAAATATATCTGCTCGCCGCTAGATGGCATTGAACACATCGATAAAATTTCAGGCAAAATAAAAAAAGGCTTTGACCTTAAATATCTCGCTTAATTTTGCACTTAGCACAGTTTATAAAAAACCAATTTGTTCATTTTTTAATCTACAACAATTTTGTTTATTATAAAATTTTTGTTAAAATGCATATTTTTGGAGATATTTGCAAAAAACCAATGAAAAACGTGAAAAAATTTCGAATTTTCAATTTCCAATAACTTGAAAAGTATTGAGTTTTTTGAAAAACTTTATAGAACATTTTTTACTTAAAATGAGGCCTTCTATCAATATCTGAGGTTTTTTTGAAAAAAAAATGTACACCACCGAGAAGGGGTGGCAACCCTCCCCAGGGTGCCGGCTCAGTTCGGGACATTTTCACTTTTGAAGTTCAGGGTAAGATGAGCCTAATTCCAAAATTTCATGCAATTCGGTGCACAGTAAAGAAAAACGGACCCAAAACGCTTCAATGCCTCCACTATTAACTACCAGATTCATAATAATTTCAATATTTTGCTCTTTTGCGCTGATGTAACCCGCGACTCTCTCCTTCGCAAGGTTCTATATTTAAAATTTAGATTTAGAGCCATTTATTATGTAAAATTTAGTGGAATATATATATATATATATATATATATATATATATATATATATATATATATATATATATATATATATATATATATATATATATATATATATATATATATATATATATTATGGCACATATTTTGGAAACGTAGGCATGAATACATACCAACGTTCATATATGTATATATAACACATTTAACACGTTCAACGCCGCCGTCAACCAGTGGTTGACATCAGTAAACAGGCGCCCATGGCCGGTGTCAACCACGGGTTGACATCAGTATACAGCGCCCATGGCCGGTGTCAACCCGTGGTTGACATGCGGTAACCTGTTTTACATTTGCTGTTATCAAGACGGCTATTGCCGTACACACATGAAATTTGTGTCGGCCATTCATGTTCCCATTGTCTCTTATCATGTAAAATGTCCGCATGTCAAATCGATGGCGGCCACTGGCGCCCGCTAGTCATATCGACGGTGGCGTTGAACGTGTTAAATGAAGGTAAGTGTGTGTATTACTCGGAGGGTGATTTTTTACTCTATAATTAAATTTTTTTTAAATGTGTAATTCAATGTTTTAATTTAGGGTCGTTTTAAGGGTTGAAAAGATTGAGAATATGATAGTCATTTTCGAGAACGTGGAATAACATTTAATTCCTTTTTATTTCATCAAAAGTAATTTTTTTAAACAATTTTTTATCAAGGGGTTGATTTGAAGGGTCGAAAGGGGGTTGACAATTCGATAATTAAAATAGAGAACATAAAATATCATTTACTCTATACTTAATCTTTTTATGTCATACTAAATTAATTTTTTGTGATTTTTTCAATTTAGGGGTTGTTCGCAAGGGTAGTAAGGTTTTCAAGGGATTGGAAATGATTTTAATATGAAGTGATTGTGTTAGAAAATACTTTACAATTTCACCCCTTAATATTAGATGCGTTTTCTAGCGATAAAATGGCTCAATGTGAATTTTTCCATTAAGGGGTTGTTTTTACCCCTTAAAAATCATAGGCGCAGTTCGGCTCATTTTCACTTTTGAAGTTAAGGGTAAGAGGAGCTTAATTCCAAAATTTGTCGGTGACAAAATCCTTGTCGGTGACAACCAATAACCCCTCTAATAAGGACAAAGTGCTTACTTTAAATATCAAGGTGACGTCACGCTCTGGGGACTTTACCCAGATGGAGGCTAATATACTCTCTAAGCTAATTCAACAGGCTTGTCTAGGTCGGTCGAAGCGGCGATGCCAGAATGTGTTCCAGTGCGACGCTTCTCTGCCTATATGTTGTACTGTGTTTAGAATGTAAACAAAATAAAGTAGCTTCCTCATTAGTCAATTATCAAATCAAATTGGCCGCAAAAAGTCATTAAGAAGCAAGCAACTAATAACTCCCGTGTCAATTGTAATTTGGCAACCCTGTTAACGATGTTTTGTTTTGGGTTTTAGTATAGGACGCCGCCACGTGCCACGCGCCAATAAGAACAACAACACTAGAGGGGTTAGGGTTATTGATATTTCCCGCGCGCTTGCCTAGTTCCTAATCGATTCTTGAACTTTTTTAACGGTTTACTTGTTGCGGTACTATATCATAATGCCCCAAAAGTGTTGTGTTCCCGGTTGTACAGGAAATTACGGAACCAGTAGAAAAGTTCGGGTGTTTCGTTTTCCCCGAGACGAAGAGTATCGCAGAAAAGTAGAGTATCGCACTATGGTTTTTGTTCAATTTTATATACAATTAGTCGTCATGCATATAGATATTTACGAAATCGTGGACCTATAATTTTGCCCCATCCCGAAACAATCAAAGGAGTCTAATGGTTTTCTAACTGATATTGATGAGAAGAAAACTTTTTTAACATATGCACAAAAAATCTTTAAATATTTAAAAGACCAAGACAAATATGTTAGTTTACTAATGGATGAAATTCACATTGATCCAAATTTAGATTATAAAGGTGGTAATGTTGTAGGAGCTGCAATAAATAATAACGATTCGTTAGCGACATCTGCGTTTACATTTATGATTACTAGCATTTGTTCAAATTTTAAAGAAGTTGTTCATATTGCTCAGTAGAGTGTAAATGAGAGTTCTGGATCAGACCCCCCACCAAATTGACCCCCCACCACTTTTCTCCCACCACCAATCCCACCCACTCCTTACCCCCACCAATCCCACTTTCTATTGGTCACCCCACCACTGAATCCAGCATCCTATTGGTTACCCCACTTACACATCACCCACTCCTTTCTGTTTTCAACAAATCAAGCTATGGAGAGTTCTAGATCACCTTCCCATACCATAATCTCCCACCCGCTATTCAAACTTTCGAGGTTTCTGAATATTTCAGCCACAGTCAAACAAGAGCAATGGCTACAATCCTAGTGTAGTAGTCTATATTGAAGCTACCAAAACAATAATAACACTGATATAGCGTGCATATTAGTGCAAATGGATATCAAGCGAAATATTGAATCTGTCATTAAGAAGATAGTAAACTTTTGGTTTGATAGTACATCACCAGCTACTAATATGACACTACAAGTAGAAGAAGAAGAATCCGCTCCTACAAATATGCTTTATATTGCTATGATGGTTGATTTAAATCGTCAAAACAATCCCAAGCGGACAAAAAAACGTGTATACGCAAAGGATGCATTAGCTAAAACTCTTGAAGAATTAAGGAAACAACGTTCTCCTATAGAATTATATACGGATTATCACCCTCAAGGTATTTTGAGAGATATCACGGATCAAATCGACCTTTCAGGAATAGCAGAACTTCCCGTCCATACTATGACTATAACAAAATACCCATACCAAAAAGTTGGTATGGGTAGTGCACAGCAGATGGGGTGAATTAAAAGTATTATAATATCTTATATGAGTACGTCGTAATAAAAATAATGTTTCTACATTTTGTGTTCTTATTCCATCTATTTACAAATCATTTGAAGTAAAACAAAATATGATGGCGCTTGAACCGTTGCGCCATCATATGTCCACTTGCAGCGCTTTGGTGAGCGGCGGTTAGCGGGGACATGTGACAAGTGTATATATATATATATATATATATATATATATATATATATATATATATATATATATATATATATATATATATATATATATATATATACATATATATAAGAAGGTGCATACATATTTTAAATTTTTAAGTTTTTTCTTATTTGCAATAAGAAAAAACTCTTAAAATGGTATTTTCCATTAGCCAAAGGAAATTCAAAAGAAATAGCTAAACGTGTATTTGAAACTTGGGCAAATGTTTCAAATTTACATTTTGAATATTCTATTACCAGTCCAGATATTCTAATTTCTTTTTCACACACCAATCATTCAAACCATGCTAAGTGTGCAAAAGGGAACTGCTCATACCCGTTCGATGGAAGGGGGGTGACACTAGGGCACGCTTCTTTCCCTGAACCTAACGAGCAATGTCTTGAAGTTCACTTGGACAACAGTGAAAACTGGTTTTATAGAGGTGTATCACCTACGGATGGTATAGATCTCTTTAAAGTATTACTTCATGAAGTAGGACACACTTTAGGACTAGATCATAGCAAAGATATTTCATCAGTAATGTATCCATTTTATGCTGATGATGTACATACTTTACGTCCAGATGATATAGCAGCCATTCGATATCTGTATGGTAAACCTACCCCCGCGACGACGACGACGACGACGACAACGACGAGGAGGACGACTGTGAAAACAACTACTAAATCTGTAGTGGACACAGCCCCTGATTTGTGTTAGATAACTACAGATAAGTTTTTAATTACCTCAAATCATCACCTTTATATATTTTATGGCGAATGGGTGCGGATAATGAAATTAGGCAACCTTAAGATTGAAGAACCAAAGAAAATTAGTGACTATATACCTACAAAAACAATTTCTCATATATATCAAAGGAATGATCGGGAGATTCTTTTTGTGTCTGATAATAAATACTCTGTTATTGATTTTCCTAGCTTTAATATAAAATATGGTAGACAATCTGTGGAGCTCCTATCCATTCCTAGAGACTCTAATATCACAAGTATATTTACCACATATTCTGGTAACACGTATATTTTTATGGAAACAATTATTTTGTTGAAATTGATGAATGTTCTCAAATCAGGAAACGTAATGGATTAATAGGTGAATTGTTCCCTGGTATACCAAATGGAATAACCAATGTTTTTCGATATACAAATGTATAAAATTAATTGTCTAAAATTAATTACGAATTACTTTTCAGTTTTCTTAAAACAATTAACCATCTAGACTCTAATAATTAGACACATCTAACCTTGACTGTATTTCGAAACAATTAACAGTTAACCATTTAAATTATTTTTTACCTGTGTTTTTCATAGACTCCGATAGATTTATGCCGTAATATCTTTGTTTAGTTTGATCTTTTTATTGATCTCAAAAACTACATTAAAACGATTTCAGACATACCTACCTAAATAACTACATAAAGTCCATAATAACATAAGTATCTCATAGGCCTCCGGATGGTGACGTCACGAGGCAGCACTTTGTCCTTGTATTAGAGGTGTTGTTGTGACAACTCAGATACATAACCGAACATTTTAAACCAACCTTGAAATATCCGCATCGCTTTCCGCAGCCTTTTTTTACAGGTACACGGTGTTTCAGTAGTCGAAGCAGTTGAAATATCGCCTGATTTCTCCCATCCCCATTCGTCTGGCTCTAAAACATTTCCATGCCAAGCCTGAATTTGGTGGTAAACCCGCAACGAATGTTGACAATATTCGTGGCGTGTCTCGGGGTGTGAGTTTAGAAAGGCGCACCAGGGGAATGGGTTAGGCCAGCGATATAAAAATAAATAGCGCCGCAGGCGTACATTTTTGCACATGTCAAGGTCAACCTTAGATAAAAAGTATAAAATTAACCCTGTAGAAAATAACTCGTTAAAATGGGGGTTTCCTAGTGGAAATTTGCCGATTTGTTGTAAAATTTCAAAACAAAAAAAACGCTTGTTTTAAACAAAAATCCATCTACCGTAAAATGGGGCCACTTTGATCAATTTAAACTTTATTTTGCAAATATTTTTGTTTGTTTAAATATCCTAAGTAAGAAAATACCACGCGAAATCTCAACTCCAAATCGAAACCAATTTCGATTTGGAGATTAGGATTTTCTAGTTGAAAAGAGTAATATTTGCAAGATCTTTAGTAAAAACATATCAACTGTTCAACTTCGCCCGCCGAGTGGGGTTACCTTGGTCACCTCCACAAAATACGTTTAAAGGGTACCGTCTAGACGTAGAATGATCATATTCGACCCATTGTAAAATCGGTGATGTAGTTTTTTAGATATGGGAAAATATATTTGAGGGCTAACTTTGATCAGCATTGCTTTAGGCATATTTTCTGTTCCTAATATTTATTTATAACAATAAAATGAAATTTAACAAATACAAGAGTGAATACAACTAGAAAGAAGTTAAATCTAAATGAGTATGGGTAATATTTGATGATATGTTGCAATATATATTTATGTTGATGTTCAAATTCGCTTTGAAAATTGTAACACATCAACTTTTTTACCGAAGCTTATTGTGTTCTCATCATTAGCATCGACAACTGGTATTGGCAACACAGTACAAATAACTTATGATGACACAGTGGATACATCGGTGGGGATAAGCCGTTCAAATGTCAATATCGAAGCAGTGCGTGAGAGTGTCGGTGACAATCAAGGAACCTCAATTCGGCGTCCTGGACAAGAATTGCAAATTTCAAGATGCTTTCTACAGCGTATACTCACTAAAGATATGTGTCTCCATGCTTACAAAATTCAATTAACGCAACAACTGAAGCCTAATGACCGTGCACAGCGAAGAGAGTTCGTTGAATGGATTATTGAACATCATCAAATGGATGCTGATCATCCTAAGCGATGAAGCACATTTTCACCTTGATGGCTTTGTTAATTGCCAAAATTGCCGCTTTTGGGGTTCTGAGATCTGGGGTTCACCCACATGTGATTGTCGAAAAACAAATGCATCCACAACGTGTCACTGTTTGGTGTGGATTTTATGCTGGAGGCTGTAATGAAGTAGAAATAATTACCACCTCATTACGTTAAATTCAATTTTATTTTATTCTCTCCGTTAATATGCCTCGAAAAATTTCATTTCTTTTTAGGTAAATATTGGTAATAAATTGTACATTCAGTTCTGCTTATAACGAGGTCATAAACAAACCCCTTCTGGGTACCCCGCCGCCGTCAGTAGTTTTTCCAGTATCAATAATCCGCGTAACCGTCACCTCAAGGCACCGAAATATCGGACAGCGCCACATGCGCTGCACTCCCAACGATATCAGTAGGTAGGGAGATCACGCGTCAACGCGAAAAAACCGTCCAAAATCATATAAAAGCAGCTCCACAGCACTGAAAAGTCAGTTAGCATTCTTCGCTAACCAAGCATTCTGCACCCTTCGGGTTGTCGCATTTTGCATCTTCCGCCTCCGCTAACCCAAAAGCATTCTGCACCCTTCGGGTCGTCGCATTTTGCATCCTCCGCCTCCGCTATCCAAAAAGCATTCTGCACCCTTCGGGTCGTCGCATTTTGCATCCTCCGCCTTCGCTGCCGCTTTCGTTGCTGTTATTCTGTAATCTGACAAGTTGCGACTTGCCGTGATTGCCGCTACCGATCCCCGTCACGAAAGAAAAGTAAGTGTACTTTATTAACAAGCGCTAAGGAAATCCAGTCTCCGAACTCGTAGTTAAATACATGTGGAAATCGTGTGGGTTTACCCAATAGGCTGTAGTTCGGGTCATAGCATCTTGCACCCTTCGGGTTGTCGCATTTTGCATTCACCCTTCTGCTGAGCATTTTGCATGCAGCAGGGACTCCACAGGCTACCTGGGTCACGCACGCAATTTTCACTATTCGGTCTTCGGCATTAATGTTAGATACACGTGGAAACCGTGTGGGTTCAGTCAATAGGCTGTAGTTCGGGTCGTAGCATCTTGCACCCTTCGGGTTGTCGCATTTTGCATCCACCCTTCTGCAGAGCATTTTGCATCTTCCGCCTCCGCTAACCCAAAAGCATTCTGCACCCTTCGGGTCGTCGCATTTTGCATCCTCCGCCTCCGCTATCCAAAAAGCATTCTGCACCCTTCGGGTCGTCGCATTTTGCATCCTCCGCCTTCGCTGCCGCTTTCGTTGCTGTTATTCTGTAATCTGACAAGTTGCGACTTGCCGTGATTGCCGCTACCGATCCCCGTCACGAAAGAAAAGTAAGTGTACTTTATTAACAAGCGCTAAGGAAATCCAGTCTCCGAACTCGTAGTTAAATACATGTGGAAATCGTGTGGGTTTACCCAATAGGCTGTAGTTCGGGTCGTAGTATCTTGCACCCTTCGGGTTGTCGCATTTTGCATCCACCCTTCTGCTAAGCATTTTGCATGCAGCAGGGACTCCACAGGCTACCTGGGTCACGCACGCAATTTTCACTATTCGGTCTTCGGCATTAATGTTAGATACACGTGGAAACCGTGTGGGTTCACTCAATAGGCTGTAGTTCGGGTCGTAGCATCTTGCACCCTTCGGGTTGTCGCATTTTGCATCCACCCTTCTGCTGAGCATTTTGCATGCAGCAGGGACTCCACAGGCTACCTGAGTCACGCACGCAGTTTTCATTATTCGGTCATCGAAATCGTAGCCAAGTCTACGTGGAAATCGTTTGGGTTCACTCAATAGGCTGTAGTTCGGGTCGTAGCATTTTGCACCCTTCGGGTTGTCGCATTTTGCATCCACCCTTCTGCTGAGCATTCTGCATGCAGCAGGGACTCCACAGGCTACCTGAGTCACGCAAGCAACTTCCGACAAAACTAGTCCGCGTACATCATATCCGCGAAAGTTTGGATTTCCTACACGCTGCACGCTTTACTGTAGTATCATTGCTTCCTCCGCTTACTAAAGTAGTACCATTTATTTTCACTCGCCGCCCCTTTGTTATCCCGCTTTAAGTCTTTATTCGTAACGCTTTTCATCCCCATGACGTAACTCGCTATAGGCAGACTGAATATCCTCTGTATATATGTAAATACCGGTGTGACCGAAATAATAAATCCTGTAAATAAAATCTGTTGTAATCATAAACCGGTGTTCTTCTTGAAGATAGGGTAATACAAGGCCTATCGGTGTATCACGTGACCTGGCTTCCGCCCTTCTCCACAAAAGTTATCCGGGGCCCCTACAGATACTGCCTGTAGGGAAAAGTGGTCTGTCTGCACTCTAAACAGACAGTGGCGCTCGAGATAAAACCTCCGCACCGAAGCTAAGAGCGTCACAAGGCATAATTGGACCATATTTTCTTGAAAATGAGGCTGGTCAACCAGTGACTGTTACTGGTGCTCGATATCGCGACATTATAACACAGTTCTTTCTACCGAAATTGGATGATATTGATGTGGCCAATAAGTGGTTTCAACAAGACGGTGCCTCATGCAATACAGCCCGTGAAACAATTCAATTACTGCATGAGACATTTCCAGGCCGTGTACTCTATAGTTTCGGTGATCAGAATTAGCCTCCTAGATCGTGCGATTTAACACAATTAGATTTCTTTTTATGGGGTTATTTGAAATCACAGGTCTATGTCAACAGGCCCACAACCACCCGTGCATTAAAGGAGGAGAAGGAGTGCGTATGTGCATGCAAAGCCGTGGAGGCCATTTGCCCGATGTGTTACTCCATAAATAACCCTATCCCTATGTACTTTATGATTCAATAAAAAAATAACAATCAAAAGACTAAAAACTGAACTAAAAACTTTTCAAGATTTTCGTGAACAAAATTAACTGTGCGAATATTATAATTCCATCTAGTTATCACCGCCCTTAGTAATCTTTTATTTATTATCTCTTGCAAAACATCACGATGAGATGAGTGAAAAAAAAAATAGGTATGGCTGACAGATTATTGAAAAACACGCGTACTTTTGCATTTTGTGATGCCGATTTCTGCATAATGAGGTTTAATTGATGGGCATAATAATGAATAAAATGAGCATTGGAATATTTTGTTTTAATTTGAGCTTGAACGCCTCTGTTCACGCCGCTCGTGAACAGAGCACGCCTCGAATCCGCACGTCGCACATAAGCTGCGCCCCAATTGCTCTTATGGAATCGGATATTATTGGGAACGTTCGACAGGAATGTATACTGTGCTACTGCAGGCCGCAGGTTTTCAGCGCCAAGTGCCGGAATGATGCAATATTCTAGACATGAGATGAGCGAGGGTTCTTTTAAATTTAGAAATTTTAACTACTTATAGAGCTTCCTTTTTTCTATTGCTTCTGTTTAGAAAGAAATTTATCGAAAGGCCCACTCCAATTCGGTCTGGAACAGAGGGAAAATAGCGTTTTTTAAATATCTCCGAAAATGTTAATAAATAATAGGACAAAAAAAATCAAGAACAGAAATTAATTTTCCACTAAATTCTACATAACAAAGCGCTCAATTTTTTTTGATTGTTAGAATAGTTTTGCAGATAGAACCTTACGAAGGAGAAAATCGTGGGGTACATCAGCATAAGAGAGCAAAATGTTGAAATTATTATGAATGTGGTAGTCAAAGAACGACATCAACTATTAAAAGAAACTATTTTCAGCAATGCTGGTGATGCAGCTTCTTTCAGTGGTTTCTGGCGGTAAACCGTTTAGACTCCGCTTCTACCCTCATTTGGTTTTCCAAATCAATGTCTCTCTCTATCTTTTTATTCAAGGAATATTTATCTTTCTTTTGAGCTCCATAAAATTGCTCTTTATGGAGCAATAAATAAATTTTGCTTAGCGGTTTTTAGGAAGTCGGGGTAAGAATCTTTAGGAGTAAAACTGTCCAACTATTGTCTGTATATCTGAATTCTTCTCCAGTAAATTGATACATTTCATTTTTCCCATTCCGAAGAATGCAGAAGTGGTATCACATCCACTGAAGGCATGAACAACTCGTATACTATTTCTGATTGATGGGTACTTGAAACTGCCGGTGTTGTACGGCTTTTTTTCTCAGTTTTTCCTCTACTAGGTTTCAGAAAGTAAATATTAGAATCGAAAGAATTTCCTTTCACTATTACTAAAATGTTTATGACCTCCCACAATTATAACTTCGTCATAATTGGTAGAGTGACTATTTTCTTATCAGAATCATCATAGCCTTATTAGGCCAGTTGCTACAACTGGCCTAACACCTCTAATACAAGGACAAACTGCTGCCTCGTGACGTCACCATCCGGAGGCCTACGAGATACTTATGTTATTACGGGCTTTATGTAGTTATTTAGGTAGGTATGTCTGAAATCGTTTTAATGTAGTTTTGGAGATCAATAAAAAGATCAAACTAAACAAAGATATTACGGCATAAATCTATCGGAGTCTATGAAAAACAGAAGAATAATTTAAATGGTTAACTGTTAACTGTTTCGAAATACAGTCAAGATTAGATGTGTCTAATTATTAGAGTCTAGATGGTTAATTGTTTTAAGAAAACTGAAAAGTAATTCGTGATTAATTTTAGACACAGGAGCAATATGAACAACTTCTTTAAAATTTGAACAAATGCTAGTAATCATAAATGTATACGCAGATGTCGCTAACGAATCGTTATTATTTATTGCAGCTCCTACAACATTACCACCTTTATAATCTAAATATAGATCAATGTGAATTTCATCCATTAGTAAACTAACATATTTGTCTTGGTCTTTTAAATATTTAAAGATTTTTTGTGCATATGTTAAAAAAGTTTTCTTCTCATCAATAGTAGGATCAGTTAGAAAACCATTACAGACTCCTTTGATTGTTTCGGGATGGGGCAAAATTATAGGTCTACGATTTCGTAAATATCTATATGCATGAGGACTAATTGTATATAAAATTGAGCAAAAACCATAGTGGTAGTGGAATATCTAAAACGTTCTTTTGATAATGTTCGCAGTTAGTTGATCAGAAATAAATTCAATTCCTTGTGAAACATTTTCGTCCTCTATTTTAAAGTTTTTAAGTACAATGGACATAAAGTTCACAACATGGTTAAGCTTTGACATGTCTGTATGTATGTCTGCAAATGTATTTCATGTAATTCTGTAAGTTTTTCGTCTTTGCTTTTTCGATACGATATTTTTTTTGACAAGTATTTGGGACAGTTCGGAAATTTACTTGGTACGCTAGTTTCATTTAACCGGGGTAAAACTAAAATAACTGAAACGATCTCACCAGTTTTTGTATCCTGTTGGGAAATTTAGTAAATAAATCTTCCTTTTCAAAGTGGCACTCACACACTCGGGAGTTGTCACTCGGCACAAAACTTTCACGTGGAATTGCAGAGAGCCATTTTCTGCGATACTCTTCGTCTCTGGGAAAACGAAACACCCGAACTTTTGTACTGGTTTCGTAATTTCCTGTACAACCGGGAACACAACACTTTTGGGGCATTATGATATAATACCGCAACAAATAAACCGTTAAAAAAGATCAAGAATCGATTAGGAACTAGGCAAGCGCGCGAGCAATACCAATAACCCCTCTAGAGGTATTGTTGTTCTTGTTGGCTCGTGGCGGCGTCCTATACTAAAACCCAAAACAAAACATCGTTAACAGGGTTGCCAAATTACAATTGACACGAGAGTTGTTAGTTGCTTGCTTCTTAATGACTTTTTGCGGCCAATTTGATTTGATAATTGACTAATGAGAAAGCTACTTTATTTTGTTTACATTCTAATTTGTTTACATTCTAAATCACCATTTAAATGTCACCATGACATTTAAAGTAAGCACTTTGTCCTTATTAGAAGGGTTATTGGTTGTAGGCTTAAAATTCAGATCGGAAATAATGGCTACAAAAGGTTTTGTCATTTTAATATCTTAATTCGGTGCCTTATGATTATCTTATGTTTTCCCGCTCAGCGGAGTTGTGCGAAAGAGGGGTAAAAATGTACCCCCAAAAGGGATATTTTTGCGGATTTACGGTTAGGGGAAAATCGGGTAGCACGGGATACTTAAGCTCTTTATTTATTTTTATAAAAAGTAAGTACAGCAAATTGAAAATTAGCATTACTAGTTCGACTTAAGAGAAAAAGAATCAATATGTTAACAATAAAAGATAAATAAAAGATAAAAGATTAAAATAAATTTTAATCGATAACTGTAATCCAGTTTTCAACGTATAAAGGGGCAACACATTTTTTGAGATACTTAATTGTGTAGGGTAGTATGGGACAGATAATCAAATATCAAAAAATATCAAATAACTTTATTTAAACAAATAATTCAACTTGATTAGTCTTTACAAAAGTCGCATGTATAAAAAAGAGACATCAAATCGAGGTCTGCGCAGTCCTCATGTGCCCATTCTTTACAGTTCTGACATTGTATCAAATCTTCTTCGAAACTCGTGGCAAATCAAGCAAGCATAACCCTTATGTCCACTATCATTTTTGTTCTTTATATTAATTTTTTTATTCGCCTTTTTACCTTTATTTATCATTTATCCAGTATTAATTATTGTTTTAATATCATCAAATTTTACTTTTTTAGTTACTTTTTTGGTTTCGGCTTCTTTAGCTGTTTCTCTTCCAAGAAATCTTTGAAAGGAGTGGACGTTAGAATTTCACCCTTTTCGGATTTCGGAGGCGAAATTTCTTCTAAAATTTTTGTAGCCGCTTTAATACTAGGAGAAAATGAAGTTTTTTGGTACTTAGAACTTTGATGATTCTTAGGAGATGACGGTGTGTGTTTTATGGTTAGCAGCTCGTCTAGATGTTGATGGTACGGGGTGAACTTCGGCAACAACGGTAATTTGTTCATTAATCGCAGATTCTGAGTGTTCCTGCTGCGTGTTCATATTTTTCTTTTGCATAGAAGCTTCACCAGTTTCATGATTTGCTGGATTGGCAATAACTTCCTTTTCGATCGTTTCGGCGGTATTTGGAACATCGGTCATCATAGGTGGAAGAAAATCTAAGTCGGTAAAAATGTTTCTATGAAACGGATATATTCCAGTACATTGGAAGCCCTTCTGTGCAATATCTAATCGAGCGGTCTGGGAAAAGGCCTTTGCAATTAACCCTGCTATGTCATATTGCCCTATCCTCACACCAGGATGGGATCTCATCGACATAGAACAAGCTTCATTGTAGGATAATTTAAAAAGTTTCCTGAATGTTCTATCCAATGGCTCAATTTTGTGCGTGGTATAAGACGGAGTACTCAGCATGTGAATATGATTTTCACGAGCATACAAAATTACGTGAAGATCTTTGTGAATGACGACGACGAGGAGGAAGGCGTGGTAGGAAACATAAGGCGTGGTATGGAAAAGAATGTATTTTTTGTTATTAATTATTCATTAAATATTTTTTATAAATAAACAAATTTTTAACGGCTATAATAATGGAAATTTAATTTTCCAAAGTTTCATTTCTCTGGAGTATAACGTCAAATCCAAATGAGTGACCGAGTCCGACCTCTTGCCATAATGAACAATGCGATGAAAGTAGGTGACCACATTCTGCCTGTTAATCTGATCACACTGTTCCAACGCATCAATGTGGCAACGAATTATGATGAACAACTGGAATTTTTCTTGTCTTACGATCTGGGTCCGTACTGATTCTTCCCCTATTTGAAAATGGCTTAAGAAAAGGAACCAAATCTGCTTTATACAAAACATTTGTACCCACACAAAACAAGTTCAGCGGAAAAGTGCAATATGTTATTGACGGGTTCTTATTACAAAAAGGTTTCTGGCCTGAGTAGCAATCCTTCTCTGCAATATGCAACAGATATGTTGACTACGTCATTAATATCTATGGGCCATCGACAGCAGTTGTCTTCTATGGATATCCTGAAGCTACAAAATGTGGAACAAAAAGTGCTGAACGGTTGAAGAGGTCTATGAACATGATATCCGACATTCTCTTCCATGAGAATAAATTTCGGTTTCTCAAATTGTCAATTACCAAAAGTGAACGTAACGACATGATGCCGACAATGAAGAAAGAAAAATTCCTGGCCAAATGTGCAAAAAAAGAAGATTGATTTCCATGAAATGGAAATGAAATGGAATTTCCTAAATTGCAAAATATATTCCAAGTTACACACTCAAAGAATGAGATGAGGAGACGGGCCATAGAAGATGCCGACGCCGTCACGAGAAAACGTATTCTACCTAAAACCAGGAAAGGGAAACGATCCTTCAACCACCTACTCTCTCTCTCTCTCCTATGCACGCCTTGCAAAACAAAACCATTAAAGAACACGTCTTGTTTCTTCACGCAATGAGTGGGTATGATAGACGTCAACATCTTACAAGCAAGGGAAATTGAAATTTGTGAAAACTCACCAAAAACCCCCACATTGCCGATGTTGTAAGTGTGTTCAAAAATCTTAGTACCTAATTACTGCATTTCTTTAGTTTGTCTCCAGATTTTCAATCATTTTCCCTACATTCATTATTCATGTAAGGTATACTGCTCCCGGGAATGTTTCTCTTTGGCGCGCTCTAGCTGTTAGCTGTTAGCTGTTAATGGTTAGTCTTACAAAAAAGTGAAATATGAAAAATACAGGAAATTTTGTCTACTTTAATTTTATATGGAATGGGCTTGTGGAAAAAACGCGTCCTTTCTGAGACAGTCTAAAAACTGAAAAGTGGCAACATTTTGGCTAAAATGCTAAAACAACAACGTTCTGGGACATATTTTTGCCTACAAGCATCAATTTCTTGTTCAGCAACCCAAGAAACGCAATGGGCGGGAAAAATATGAACTGCAAATGGCATATAGTATGTATTATCCTAAAAAGAAATGCGAGGAACAGAATATCGTGACGCATTAAATAAAGAAAGATGCTCATCACCCGGCAATAACGTCTACGCCGTGATTGGTCATGGACATTTATAATTAAAGCGAAATAAAACAATGCCAGAAAATTAATATTACAATAGGAATCGTAAAGACAAATGAGTTTACTAATTATGAAATACACTGACGGACATAAAAAGTGGCGCACCTAGATTTTGTCCCAAATTTGTTGTTCAATAACTTTGAAACCATCGCATCGATTTTAAACATTTTTTTTTGTTTGAAAGGGCGATTCTTGCGGATGACTATTTTGTAATTGGCTTTCCATAAAAAATGTATTTTTTAATACATTTACAGCCTTTAAAAACCGATTATGGTTTTGACACGAAATTTGATTGTCGCTGTGGAGTGAAATTTTATTTGTATTGAATTCTTAGGCACGGTGTTTACCATTCTTTTTTCAATATTCTCTTTTTTCAATCATATGTTTAGCCCCTTCAGCAACGAAGATGCGACATTTTAGATGAAACGGTGTTATTAAGTTTGATATTCAACAAGGAGGCCGTGGAGCTGAAAATGTCTAAAAAGTTCATCGTTTAAGAAATGTTTAGCGTTTTCGATTACGGACGCTGAAATAATTGTTACTTACAAGTACAAACAACATCAAAAAGAAATAACAAACAAAGAATTATTCGACATTTTAGTAAAACGACTGTAATTATTAATGATTAAAACAATAAACTTAAAAAATAACTGAACAACAAACTAACTAATAACGAGTATTTCTTCCTCTGGCTGCTATAACAGCTTCCATACGCCTAGGCATGCTTTCAATCAAATTTGTTATAGTGATTTGAGGGATATTGTCCCATTCTTCTGTAAGAGCAATCCTCAATTCATTCAGATTCTCTGGGTTGCGTCTACTAACACGTTGTCCCAATTCATCCCATAAATGCTCAATGGGATTCATATCAGGGCTTTTAGCGGGCCACGGCATACGATTAATTCCGACATAGTTTAAAAATTGTGTTATCATCACTGCTGTATGCGGTCGTGCATTATCTTGCATTAAGAGGAATTCTTCGCCAACGTAAGGTGCAAATGGGACAACATGTTCATTCAAGATCTCTATGTTTCTAACTGCATTTAGAGATTGCCGTGGTGGAAACACAAATAATTCTGTACGGGCATCGTTGGTAATTCCACCCCATACCATTAGTGAACCACCGCCAAAACTGTCCCTTTGACTGAACATACCATCCTCGTATCTTTCACCACGCCTTCTCCAAACCCTCCGACGCCCGTCTACTGATCTAAACATGAATCTTGATTCGTCAGTGAATAAAACTTGAGACCATTGCAACTCATTCCAAACAAGATGAATTCGAGCAAAATCCAAACGAGCTACTCGATGTCGTCGAAGTAATCGCATTCCAATAGCAGGTCTTCTTGCGATAAAACCGAGACTCCTGAATCTCCGACAAATTGTTCGATCTGACACCACTGTTCCTCATGCGTTTCTTAAATTTCGGTTTATGATCACAGCTGTTTGATAGGGATTCCTCGATATTTGCAGACCAATAAATCGATCGTCAATATTTTGCATAATCCTGGAACTACCCGAACCTGGACGTCTGCTGTATTGGCCCGTTTCTCGGTAGCGCTGGATCGCTCTTCGGACAGTTGTTTCTGGTAGACCAACAATACGAGCTACATATCTTTGACTCCTTCCATCTTCTACCAAAGCCACAACTGTAGCTACTTGAATTGGACTAATTTGCACTGGCATTTTCTTTTAGATCGTTAACTGAATTATTTTTTTTTCACGAGAACTTCAACTGAATGTTTTGACGTTTCAGTGTTAACCGTTAGCATAGCCCCCTTGTTAAATATCAAACTTAATAACACCCGTTTCATCTAAAATGTCGCATCTTCGTTGCTGATGGGGCTAGAGAGGTGAATCAAAAAAGAGAATATTGAAAAAAGAATGATAAACACCGTGACCAACCTAAGAATTCAATACAAATAAAATTTCACTCCACAGCGACATTCAAATTTCGTGTCAAAATCATAATCGGTTTTTAAAGGCTGCACATATTAAAAAATACCGCAAGAATCCCCCGTCATCCGCAAGAATCGCCCTTTCAAACAAAAAATATCAAAATCGATAGGCTGGTTTAAAAGTTATTGAACATCAAATTTGGGACAAAATCTAGGTGCGCCACTTTTTATGTCCGATAGTTTAGTTATATAACTCACATAACCTATGATTATTAATAAAAAATAGAAATCAAAAACTATCACCGAAGGTAGGCTTCGAGATTGCAAGTTATAAATAGTCTCGAACCAAGAAACCAGTATCGAGTGGGGTGATCAGTATACAAAATGGAAGTATCGATAAATAACAGTTGTTAAGTAATATAAATTTTATATATAAACTTTGACAAGTACTTTAGTTACATACTAACAATGTAACAGTGAAGTTTATAAATATTGGGGCTTTGAAATTGGTCGGCTTATATTTGTTATCGAAGGAAACCAAGGAAATTATGTTTTATTTTGTGTAATAACTTCCTTAGTGATGGATAATAATCCAGAAGAGAACGTAATTGGCATAAAAAACCGATAGCCACTTGTAAATTTTGTCTGCACAATAATTAACACTGGATAGGGCTGGAACCTTTGATGAACTATAACACTCGGAGTAGTTTCTACAAACACCAAAACACTTTCACTTCGCTCGACGCGCGTTTCGCCAACCAAGTACGACTACTATTCATATAGACGTCTCTTTTTAATTCCGTTTCAATTTATTCGATCGTATCGATCGTGTGTCTTAGCGGCTCGATGACATACGTAACCACATAGCTTGCCT